>JAVGWX010000019.1:18302130-18419630 GCA_036924085.1 Ariolimax columbianus
TGATGGGTTTTGGTGTTGTTAGTGCGTTTATGGGATCTTCGTGCATCTTTGCTTTGGCTATTTCTGCAAAGTTTCTCCGCTTTAGTTTCCCATTTCCCATATTGTTTAGTCTCTGGTACATTGGATGGTCCGTCAGTCTTCTGAGTTTCTCTGACTGCAGCTGGGCTCTGCAGTCTCTTCTATCGGTCATGGATTGCAGTTTTGTAATCTTTTCAAGTTCTACAATTGGCGTTGACTTCATGCCACCTGTTATAATTCTCATGGCTTGGTTTTGAAGTTTGTTAACTTTATCGAAGTTCGCCTTCGCTGCGGTTGTCCATGCCGCAATGCCATACTCGAGAACTGGTCTCACTCTTCCAGTGTACAGTTTCTTTAGTATGCCTTCGTCTGCTCCCCAGCTTGTGCCAGCAAGTTTCCTCATGATCGCCATTCTTTCTCTGGCTTTCATTCGGTTTCTCTCAATCTGACTTTTCCATGTCATGCGCCGATCAAATGTGACTCCCAGATAGGTTGGGTTGTCGTTTGGCTGCAGGATTTTGCCATTTAGCCTTAATTTGGTACTTTGGGGTTTTAATGAGAGCGAGAATATTGTGCACGTGGTTTTCTCCTCGTTTATTTTGACCAGCCATGAGTTCGCCCATTCTTCCAGCGATGTTAGGGCCGTCTGCATCCGATTTCTTGCTATGGTGAGATTCTTTTCAGAGGTCCACATAGCCAGATCGT
Source organism: Ariolimax columbianus (assembly GCA_036924085.1). Classification (NCBI taxonomy): domain Eukaryota; kingdom Metazoa; phylum Mollusca; class Gastropoda; order Stylommatophora; family Arionidae; genus Ariolimax; species Ariolimax columbianus. The sequence goes on from JAVGWX010000019.1 coordinate 18,302,854, forward strand.
CTGCAAACATTGAGCTATGGACTCTTCTTGGTATATTCTCTGTAATATCGTTTATATATACCAGGAAGAGTGTGGGTGACAATACTCCCCCTTGGGGTACTCCCTGCTCGAGTGTCACCTTTTTGCTCATCTGCCCTTGTACTTGGACTCTGGCCGTTCTTTGTTTGAGGTAGTGGTTGATCCACTTGTACATCTTCCCACAGACATCACTTCTTCTTAGCTTGACTCTAAGTCCATCCTTCCAGACTTTGTCAAATGCCTTTTCCAGATCCACCCAAACAGCTACTGTGTGTTTCTGTGCCTGGTAGGCATCTTCTATCTCCTGGGCTATGAGGATGACCTGGTCCTCAGTGGATCTGTGCTGTCTAAAGCCGGCTTGCTGTGGAATTAGTATTCGTTTTTCTTCCAGATGCCACATCAGTCTGGTGTTTATCATCCGTTCCGGTGTTTATCATCCGTTCCATCAGCTTGCCAACACAGCTCAGTAGGCTTATGGGCCTGTATCCATTTGGATCTGTTTTGTCCTTCCCTGTTTTTGGTACTGGTACCAGTATTGCATCTTTCCATGCCTGGGGTACAATACCCCTTTTCCAGCTTTGGTTCAGGACTGATAGTAGTTTCTTCTTCGCTGTTTGGCTCAGCCCCATCAGCATTTCGTTTGTTATCCCGTCTTTTCCGGGAGATTTCCTTTTCTTTAGTGTACTCATAGCCTCTTCCATTTCGCGCATTGTTAGTTTGGCCATCATGTGCTCTTCAGGAGCCGTATTTATGTTTTCGTGTCCCTTTAGCTCTTCGCTAATGTCTGTATGCTTATCTGCAGGGACCTCGATGTGGTTTGCTCTGGCATAGTGATCGACAAAGGCGTTTGCGTCTTTCTCTCCTGTGATCAAGTTCTCGCCCTGCTTGATAGTAATTTGTTTATTTGACGGGGTTTCGTCGTTCATGGCTCTGACTAGCTTCCATAGCTTGTTCCCGTCTTTGTCCAGGTTCAGACTTTCCGTTTTATTTTTCCAACTTTCTCTTGCTGTTTGCTTGAGAGTGTGTTTGTACTTCGCCGCGGCGGCTTTGAGGGCGATGTTTGCCTCCATGGATTTTTCTCGTTCTGCCATGTTCCTAGCATTTGTTACTGCATCTTCCACTTTCTGTAACTCATCATTCCAGTAGGGCTTATAGTTTTTCCTAGCTCCTCTTGGGATGGTTTCAGTGGCGGCTTGCATTATTGCCTTGCTTAGGCTCTCCACCATGGGCTTCATTTTGGTGTTTCGTGTGTTGATGGTTTCACACAGCCCATCTGTCAGGATTGCAAATCTGTCCCAGTCGGCTCGTTTGTAATTCCAACGTGGGAGCGGTTTTGTTTCCTGTGGGCTTACTTCCATGTCAATGGTTAGCCTGATCGGCCTGTGGTCGCTACCTGCCAGTTGGTTCAGCACCTGGCGGTCTATTTTATAGTGTATGTCCTGTGTGGAGAAGGCCAAATCTGGAGTCGAGGTGGTATGCCATGTTCTTGAATAGAAGCTAGGGCTATCCTCCGGCCTATTGATTAGGGAAAGATTTGCATCTATCTCCCAATCTTCCACTTCGTCACCTCTACTGTCTGTGTCAGAGTATCCCCATCTCTCCGAGTGGCTGTTGAAATCTCCAACTACTATGCAGTTGGAGTCTCTGACCTCCATACTCGAGAGCGATAGGTCTCTGTTTGGTGGTCCGTACAGATTGAAAATGCGGAGTTTCGTCTCTTGAGCCATTATGTCAACTCCTACAATTTCTGCTTGTCCGGTGTGATTGACAGGTACCGCGCTACTCGGTATGCTGTTTCTGGTCAGTATCAGGACCCCTCCTTTGTGGCCTTCTCTATCTAGACGGAAGGTCTGGTATCCTCTGATTGAGAATTTATGGTTATTGTTGAGGTGCGTTTCCTGGATACATGCCACGTCAATCTTACCTTCATGCAGGTGGTGTGTTAGGGAAAGTTTTTTGTTAATGACTCCCTCCGCATTCCACTGTAGTATTTTGAGGGTCTTGAGGTTTTGGCCAATAGACGTTACCCCATAGCCATGTGCCTTGACTCCACGACACATGGGTGGGTGACCACCAGTAGTCAAGGGTGGGCCCCTTCGAGGCGTGAGGCCCGGCGCTATCGCTGCCTGGTGGGTCTCCTCAGGATGAGCGCCATACGTTTTTCGAATAGGTTGTGCTGCCATCATACTGTGATTTACGTTGCACTGTTTTGTTAGGCTTGCGGCCCCGTGCATCCGATTTCAACAGGCGTTTCTGTAGGGATGCCCTCCTTAGCCTTTGGCTGTCCCCAGCCTATCTGCAAGGCAGCAGTTGTTTACGATCAGAGTTTTCTCTCCTATGGAAGTTGTCTTACCAGACTTTCGAGTCTTCACTACTCGTGTCTATAGGGTGCAATGATGATATGATATATGAGATGGACTGGTTTACCCGGAAGAGAGGCAGTCCAGTGTGTCTGTATCCCAGGATCGTCACGTCCTGCCAGAAACGTAGCATTTGCATGTGAGTGGGGTATCTCTTTTCCCTTTGTTTTCTTGGCTTCTATGCAGGGATGGTACGCCTAGCATTCCCCGCCACCTGGGGTGTTGACACAGTGGGGCAGGTGTGCAATGTCCGCTGGTCTGCATCTCTTCTGCGTCCAGCATGATAGTTATGGCTGATAACGTACAGAGGTAGATATCGTAGCCGGAGTGCATTTCGCCAGAGGACAAGCCTGGTAATGTCACAGAGATGTTGATCGCCTGGTGTGCGGACAACTCTCATGGTCAGTGGTTGAGTCTTGACAGTTCACAGTGAGGTGGCTGCTCTACTGTTTTCGACACCCCGACCAGGTTCTAAGTTATTGGTTGGTGTTTTTTCGCACCCCATCGCCGTATAGGGTGAGTATCAAGCAGTTGTCCGCCCGCTTTGATTGGCGGGCGGCAAGAACCTCTTACTGTGGCTCTACCTGATAGGGCTGGGGCGCAAGCCCCAGGTCCCGAGCATGTAGGAGCCTCCCATTGCAGTGGTGCTGAGATTTTGGGCGGGATTGCGGCTTACAAGGGTTCGGCCGTAATCCCCCACATGGTAGCCTCGCGCCCTTGGCTTATCAGCCTGGTACGTGAACCAAAGTGTCTGCGGCTCCTCTCGATTTGAGCTGGTTTTCCGTAGCAACGCCCTGTCATTTGTAGGGTAAAACTGACCTGTCTTCAGATGATCTATTTCCAGCACCCGTTCACTATTTGGTCAGACGAATTTATTGAGGGCTTTTGTTTGTCAATGACCAGGTATTTGAGATCTGCGGTTTCTGCGGAGTTAAACACGATTTCCGTAGCGTTCTTTCATTTGAGTGTTTGAGAGCTGACTTGTCATCCGTGAGTCTAATACCAGCGTACGTTCATTATTAGACCCAAACGGCAGTGCTCTCGATTTGTCAGTTGTTCTACAGTATTGGCGTGTTCAGTCAAATTAAGCCGCAGGTTCCACACCTGGTGGTGCCCTTCCGTCAATTCCCTTAGCGAGACAATCAAGAGGGCAGCCCCAAAATTTTCGAGGGTCTAATTCCAGCACATGTTCTCTATTAGACCCCACGAAGGTGTACTTTTTGATAGTCATTCTGCATTATTGGCGTGGTAAGTTAACTTAGGTCTCAGGCTCCACTCCTGATAGTGCTCTTCCGTCAATTCCTTTATCAAACACTGGATGCAGACAAAACCGAGCCACAGGGGGCATAACCCCAGATTTCTGGGGGTCTAAGTCCAGCACCAGTTCCATATTAGGCCCCAGAAGAGTGGTCTCGGCATGTCAATCATTTCAGTGTTGGCCGTGTTGAGTCAAATTAAGCCGCAGGCTCCACTCCTGGTGGTGCCCTTCCGTCAATTCCTTTAAGTTTCAGCTTTGCAACCATACTTCCCCCGGAACCCAAACACTTTGGTTTCCCGGAAGCTGCCCGCAGAGTCATCGAAGCAACTCCTGCGGATCGCTAGTCGGCATCGTTTATGGTCAGAACTACGACGGTATCTGATCGTCTTCGCGCCTCTGACTTTCGTTCTTGATTAATGAAAACATTCTTGACAAATGCTTTCGCAGTAGCTCGTCTTGCGGCGATCCAAGAATTTCACCTCTAACGCCGCAATACGAATGCCCCCGTTTGTCCCTGTTAATCATTACCTCCAGTTCCGAAAACCAACAAAATAGAACCGAGGTCCTATTCCATTATTCCATGCACCATTATTCAGGCAGCCGAGGCCTGCTTTGAACACTCTAATTTTTTCAAAGTAAACGCGCCGGCCACCCAGGACGCTCAGCGAAGAGCACCCGTGGGAGAGAGCCTGCAGACGGTAGGGCAGGAGACAACGGGCAGTGAACCGGCGCGAGCCGGACCGCCCGCCTGCGCCTGAGATCCAACTACGAGCTTTTTAACTGCAACAACTTTAATATACGCTATTGGAGCTGGCACCAGACTTGCCCTCAAATAGATCCTCGTTAAAGGGTTTAAAGTGTACTCATTCCAATTACGGGGCCTCGAAAGAGTCCCGTATTGTTATTTTTCGTCACTACCTCCCCGTGCCGGGAGTGGGTAAGTTGCGCGCCTGCTGCCTTCCTTGGATGTGGTAGCCGTTTCTCATGCTCCCTCTCCGGAATCGAACCCTGATTCCCCGTTACCCGTTACAAACATGGTAGGCATGTCACGTACCATCGACATTTGATAGGGCAGACATTTGAAAGATGCGTCGCCGGCACATGAGGCCATGCGATCAGCACAAAGTTATCCAGAGTCACCAGTGGGGACGCCGCATCCCCGCGAGGGGAAACGACGATTGGTTTTGAACTAATAAAAGCGCTCTTTCCGCGAGGGTCGGAGCTTGGTAAGCATGTATTAGCTCTAGAATTGCCACAGTTATCCAAGTAGGATCGTGTCATCTAAGGAACCTCGACTGATTTAATGAGCCATTCGCGGTTTCACCGTGAGACAGTGTGAACTTAGACATGCATGGCTTAATCTTTGAGACAAGCATATGACTACTGGCAGGATCAACCAGATATCTGTCGGAGACGTACGTACAGCACACACCGGTCGGCGGAGGAAGGGTGTGTAAAAAGCCTCGCTGGGACGACGGCCGCAGGGACCGACTGACGGGACGGACGGTTTGTTCCACCCGTCCCTCACTCCGTCGACCTAGGACCGCCTGACAGGGGCCTCCCACACGCACCAGACGACCGACCGACCGGGTTCGCTCGAGGAGGGATGGCAGCGCTCTGTGCAGAACGGATCCCAACGACCTCGGCGACGAATTTCACTGGGACTAGAGACACAATTTGGCCTGCCGGCCTGCCCTTCTCCGTAGGGAGAACGCAGGGCCTCGCGAGGCAACGATTCCTGCTTTCCATTTGCCGGTCACAAGCTCTTTGCGAGAGTCGGACCACCAGCGAGACGTACTGTCGAGCTATGCTATAAGCCTTAGATAAATCACCACGGACGGACCACGTTTCCTGATACGGACCAGACTAGCGCACCTCGGTGGAGGAGCCACTACCACAAACCGCACCCAATTCGCACTACGGGGAAAGGCAGGCGAGCGTTTTCCGCAAGCCCGCGCTATCGCTCCGCCTGGCGGGACTGAGATCGCTTTACGAACACTGGTTGAAATTGAGTCGCCGCGGCGAGACAACTACCCCAGATGTTTTCAGCGTTTGTATATACCGAGTTAGTCTTCCCAGTGTGATACCTTAGTCAGACTATACTAGTAATTCAGTTCAGTTCAAGGGCCATCTCTGCATCGAAGGTCGGCTGGAATGAATCTCCAGTGTATTCTATTTATTGCTGTAATTGTGCAATCTGACAGGCTTTTTCCAGACCATCCCCTGATGTTATCCACATACTTAAAACGTTTGCCCCTTGAACGACTGCTTCTTGAACGACTGCCTTCCACCCTACCTTCTAATATGGATTTTAACAAGGATGGTCGTCTTGTTATATGGCCAAATAACTTTCTAACCCTGATTTCGATCAGTGATTTTCTTTTCACCCCCCAACTGGCGACTACATCCTGTTCCCAAGGCCCTCACCTGAAAGGTGAATAGAGTCTTTGTTAGCTGTTTGTTCGCTGACTCTGATTCAAGCAACCAGCTATGAGTCACTGACCCTGATTCAACCAACCAGCTATAAGTCACTGACCCTGATTCAACCAACCAGCTATAAGTCACTGACCCTGATTCAACCAACCAGCTATAAGTCACTGACCCTGATTCAACCAACCAGCTATAAGTCACTGACCCTGATTCAACCAACCAGCTATAAGTCACTGGCAGCTGTCAGATCATTCTCTCTTGCAACCTGGCTTTCTTTAGATAGACAATGATTCTGTTTTTGAAACTTGTATGTTTCTTTTCCTTTTAAGATAAATAATACCTTGTATATGCAGAAGTAACAGAAGCAGTGAAGCTATCCGTGTACGAAGCTCGTGATAGGTCCCGGTCAATAAACCTCTTCATAACCTGACGCTGAAAGGCAAACAGGACAAAAAATAGAAAATAAAGAACGAAAGAAGAATGCCATGTATTCTAATCTACCCATTATAATCCCATAGCATACACTCTAACACCACTAACAACGTCAATGCTTGTTGCATATTTGAAACCATTCTTAACAAAATGCTTTATGTGCGGGCTTTCGTGTGCCGTCACACACCATTATCTTCTATGTTTGCTTGTATATTATCGTGGCTGTGTCCTTATCTACTGTATTAGTATTTGTTTTTGAAATGTTTGTTGCTTGTTTCACCAGCGTGTCTCTTCGACGTTAAATATTTTGGGCATAAAAGCTGAAAATATCGCCAATAATTTGCGGCTTTTCTTGCAGGTGTTACAGGCGATATTGTTAGTCGTGGCTACGTGGGCGTTTGGAAGTCATAATAATGTCCCCACATTGCAAGCGGAAAACAGCCCTGCTCAAAGTGATGTTCTTCCTCTGGCGTAGTGCTTTTTATTGCTTCTCAAGTGTTTCGTCGGTGTGAATTATTTTGTTCGGGGGAAAAAGAGAGAGAGAGGGGGGGGGGGGGGGGTTGTGGCAGATGGCTTCGGCGCCTTAGTACAACAATAAAGACTGGTTGGATGGAACTCATACATTCTCCAGTGTGTTCACCTGTAATGGAATACTTGATTTACTGTTATGAAAGACAAGATAGCAATGTTGACCCAGTATCACACAAAAAGATAGTACAACCATTTTTTAAAATAATCTTCTCGAACGAAACTAACCAAGCTACGAAACTACATGACCTATTTTAGCTGTTTGTTACGGCTATTCCAGACGTTACTATACTTCGTCCGGAAACATGTGAAACTTTTACATTCACTGTAACCAAACAACATGCCAGTAAAATTATTGGAAATATTTAACATCAGGATATTATCTAAACATTTTTATTCAGCTATATCCCGGATAAGGTTTCAGTTTAGCTTATTTTGAGTATACATAATATCAAGTAACCATTTATATATTTCTCATAGTCGACCCAGCTTTTCTTCTTTTTCTGCGTTCATTCTCAATCTCCCGCTACCAAGCCCTGAACAGGACTTTGCAAGTAGCAGGATGTAGTCCGGAGAACGGATTTGCGTTGTGTCGCTAGTTTACAGTTTGACTGCGATATTTTCACCTTTCGGTCCAACACATCCGTCTTCGGCAGGACCCAGCTTTAAATGGGTGCCTCACAAAGTCAAGGTAAATTTTCGAAGCACTGTGGGAGCTACTGAGCTTACGCTCTATCGTCGGCTCCTTTAGCAATGAAAGAGACTGAACACATATTGGGGTGCCCAGGTGCAGTGAGCCATTATTCATTTTCTGTTACCTGATATGGTGGCTCAAAACATTCGCTACCTCTTGAAATTAAAATTCTGACATGGATTGATCTCGGAACCGTGCACAATTTTCGGGAGTCATAAATGCATCTGCTGTGTTTGTTTTGGTATGTATTAGCCGTTAACTAATAACATTCAGAGGGAGAAAACAAGTTGAGTTCCTGATCTGAGAATGAGTCATGAATGTTTTCCTTTATCAGGCAATTATGGTCGGTTCAGAACGTGCGTTCCGCGGTGGGAGGTGAGATTAAGGAAGATGCTTATGTCTGAAACAAGAGCCGTGGTTAAGTTAAAGACTCCTGCATGTGTTAGACCTGCTGTGTTGCGAGGGCGTAAACTCTGACTGATTGGATTAAACCTGTCGTGTTGTCCAAACAGGAGAAATTGGTGCCGGAAGTAAATTAACCGTAGGTAGGAAACCTGGAGAAGCTTTGTCCAGGGTGCGCGTGGCAGTGGGTTTGAAGGTATTAAGTGGATGGGGTCTACATTTTGAGGAGGTGAGTGATCTAAAAATGGCACCTGAACTAAACTGAGTTGAATTATGTATCTTTGCTAGCTTTCTGGCTTCTAGCTTAATGGCTGCTAGCTTAATGGTTGCTAGCTTTCTGGCTGCTAGCTTAATGGTTGCTAGCTTTCTGGCTGCTATCTTAATGGTTGCTAGCTTAATGGTTGCTAGCTTTCTGGCTGCTAGCTTAATGGCTGCTAGCTTAATGGCTGATAGCTTAATGGCTGCTAGCTTAAGGGTTGCTAGCTTTCTGGCTGCTATCTTAATGGCTGCTAGCTTAGCTGCTAGCTTAATGGCTGCTAGCTTAATGGCTGCTAGCTTAATGGCTGCTAGCTTAATGGTTGCTAGTTTAATTAGATCTTTAAAGAGTATGGCTAATGTGTGTGTGTATATAGTATTGGTAAACAGCCTAATATAATTTTCATGAACAAAAACAGTACATTTTCATATTGTGCTGCCTTTAAAAAAAAACATTTATAGTTTTAGGGCATTCCTCCTCATTTGTCTAATCCGGTGCGCACCACAATAGACGAGATCAATATGCAGACTACATAAGCTAAAAAAAACTACTGAATTGAGCGAGAAAGCGAGCATGGGTGTGTAGTGCAGGAGTGTTTGCTACAAGCGAGCTACAGTAACCACCAGTGTCCGTTACCCTCACAGTTCGTCGAAAGAGGGTATTTATAAATCAACGAGTAAATCTACCCTCTTGTGCTCCGTAAAAATGTGTTATTTTGTGGGTTGCAGTAGCTTTCCTCACATCGCGATCGTGCTGACGAAGGTAGACCCGGTTCCTCCAGGCGGTTGTGCTATGCCTGGCTTCATTTGTGTGTAGTTCACTGCTTTAGGGATCACGTCGATCCACCACCTTGTTAGCCAGTGTCATAGAACAGCGTATTTCTCGAAAGAACTGAGTGGAAATTAGGTGCGGTCTTAGTCAGTATATTCGATCGGATCCTGACTAACATGTCTGATCAGTATGTTTTATCTGACGTTGACTAACATGTCCGATCAGTATGTTTTATCTGACGTTGACTAACATGTCCGATCAGTATGTTTTATCTGACGCTGACTAACATGTCCGATCAGTATGTTTTATCTGACGCTGACTAACATGTCTGATCAGTATGTTTTATCTGACGCTGACTAACATGTCTGATCAGTATGTTTTATCGGTCGCTGACTAACCTATCTGATCAGTATGTTTTATCTGACGCTGACTAACATGTCTGATCAGTATGTTTTATCTGACCCTGACTAACATGTCCGATCAGTATGTTTTATCTGATCCTGATTAACATGTCTGATCTGTATATTTTATCTGACCCTGACTAACATGTCAGATCAGTATGTTTTATCTGACGCTGACTAACATGTCTGATCAGTATGTTTTATCTGACCCTGAATAACATGTTCGATCAGTATGTTTTATCTGACCCTGACTAACATGTCCGATCAGTATGTTTTATCTGACTCTGATTAACATGTCTGATCTGAATGTTTTACCCGACCATTACTAACATGTCTGATCTGTATGTTTTAACATGTCTGATCAGTAAGTTTTACCTGACCCTGACTAACATGTCTGATCAGTATGTTTTATCTGACCCTGACTAACATGTCTGATCAGTATGTTTTATCTGACCCTGACTAACATGTCTGATCTGTATGTTTTATCTGACGCTGACTAACGTGTCTGATCTGTATGTTTTATCTGACCCTGACTAACATGTCTGATCAGTATGTTTTATCTGACCCTGACTAACATGTCCGATCAGAATGTTTTATCTGACCCTGACTAACATGTATGATCAGTATGTTTTATCTGACCCTGACTAACATGTCTGATCTGTATGTTTTATCTGACGCTGACTAACATGTCCGATCAATATGTTTTATCTGAGCCTGACTAACATGTCCTATCAGAATGTTTTATCTGACCCTGACTAACATGTCTGATCAGTATGTTTTATCTGACCCTGACTAACATGTCTGATCTGTATGTTTTATCTGACGCTGACTAACATGTCCGATCAGTATGTTTTATCTGACCCTGACTAACATGTCTGATCTGTATGTTTTATCTGACGCTGACTAACATGTCTGATCTGTATGTTTTATCTGACGCTGACTCACATGTCCGATCAGTATGTTTTATCTGACGCTGACTAACATGTCTGATCAGTATGTTTTATCTGACCCTGACTAACATGTCCGATCAGTATGTTTTATCTGACCCTGACTAACATGTCTGATCTGTATGTTTTACCTGACCCTGATTAACATGTTTGATCTGTATGTTTTAACCGACCATTACTAACATGTCTGATCTGTATGTTTTAACATGTCTGATCAGTAAGTTTTACCTGACCCTGACTAACATGTCCGATCAGTAAGTTTTACCTGACCCTGACTAACATGTCCGATCAGTAAGTTTTACCTGACCCTGACTAACATGTCTGATCAGTAAGTTTTACCTTACCCTGGCTAACATATCAGATTAGTATGTTTGATCTGGCCAGACTTTAGTCTCCTCAGTAATGTGATTTGGTTTTGACTACGGAGACAGAAACACGGCTACAAAAATAACCTTACGTTATTCAATAAAAATGGTCATCATAATATAATAAAAGTGTATTGTCATCGAGTTTGTACCTGTCCTGAAAGTTTTAGCTCTCTAACTTATCGGGAAATTTCAAATTCAAGATGTTACCTTAACTAACATGAAGTTAATAAAAAGCGTTGAAAAAACACATGTCGAAAGTGGACGGACCGAGTCGAAAGAAATAGCATAGTCAACTACGCCAAGCGGTACAAACCTGTAGGTTGCGATGTTAAAATAAAAAAAAGTAGCAAAATAAGCAAATCGCAAAGAAAAAAAAGCAGAAGAAGAAAAAGTACCTCCGGTAATCGTGTTTGCGTACATCCTAATGAAACCGACAGGTAGATATTTAATCATTACGACAATCTACAGAACAAGTGCAACACAATTGGGTGACACTTACAAAAGGAGTAAATATTTTTTGTTTTTTGTTTGTTTTTTGTTCAATGTTCAAATCAACATGGATCATTGGAGGCAGGGAAAATGCCATTTTGCAGAAGAATGTTGATAGTTCCATGTACTGCAAAGTAATCGAATAAAGGGGTTCTTGGGGAAGAACAGACACGAAGACAGCTTATGGAAATAATAAGAACAAGCCAGTCATCCTTTTACGGACATGTCATGAGAAGAGGTGGGTTGGAAGACGCGGTGTCAATGGACGCTTATAAGAGGGTCAGAGGGAGGCACAGAGAGAAAATATTTGACTGTTTGAAGGCATGGAATTGGAGGCGATCAACGGCGGAACTTATTATGGACACACATGATAGGAAATGGAGGTCCATGAACGCCAATCAGCAAGACACTTGATGACGATGATGTTCTAATATATTCGTTCTTTGCTCTTGTCAATGTTTGTCTGACAGCATGTTACAGTGGCTCCTTTTACATCGTGAAGCGAACTGAAGAATGAGAACGTTTTTCTTCTTCTTCATTTTCTTGTTCTGTTTCTCGTTCTTCTTCTTCTTCTTCTTCTCGTTCTTCTTCTTCTTCTTCCTCTTCTTTTTCTTCTTATTTTTTTTCTTCTCTTCTTCCCTTTCTTCTTCTTACTCTTATTTCTTCTTCTTCTTCTTCTCTTCTTTTCTTCTTTCTTCTTTTTCTTTATCTTCCCCTTTTCCTCCTCTTCATTTTCTTTTTCCTCTTCTTCTTCCGCCTCTTCTTCTTACTTAATTTTCCTCCTTTTCTCTTTGATCTTCCTATTCTTTCTCCTCCTCCTCCTCTTCTTCATCTTCTTCCTCTTCCTCAACAAAAAACAACATAAAAAGTAATTAAAACTAAAATTATAATTTTTAAATTTAAAGAGACAGCTTTTGTTTATTAATCAAATTTAGCTAAGTGTCAGATCTAGTTGATATGTGACATGTTGTTTCAGATAACTCGGACTGTAAGTGGTGCTTCTTTATTTGACTACCCTGGACAATTTGGACTGTAAAGGTTTATGCAGCATCAAATGCTGTAGTAAGGACGGCGTGAGCTAGTGGTTAAGTGACACGGCTCACAACCCAAAGGTGCTGGGTTCGATCCCCATCACAGCACCGACCGTTACACCGGGGAAGCAAACCCTTAGAAAATGCAGGAGGAAGCAGACCCTTACATAAAATACATGCTGAAGTCAGATGCACTGGGCCGACAGGCGCAAAATAAAAAGCACAGTACAACGCACACCGTCTTGGAGATTAGAGAAATAACGGCGAACGCAAATTATTTTGGTTTTTTAAAGGCTGTAGTGTGACTATCACTGCTTTTTGGAACCCGTGAGACGTTTTCGTCAAGATTCCGCCCAATTCGTTCAGTTCGGTGTTCTTGTGAAATTTGTGTTCCGCTATGTGCATCAGACTAGAGCTGCCAAGACCCTTCTACACCTCCACGCGGTGAACCTGGATAACAGGCTGCAGCAGGGCAGGCTGTCTAAGGAGAAGGGGTCGAAGAGAGAATGCTAACCCGGTACTCAAAAAAATGCTTGCTGAAGTCGGATGTGTTGGGCCAAAAGGTGCAAATATCGCAGTCAAGCTGTAAACTACAACACATCGCATTCCCTTCTCTGGACTACATGCTGCTACTTAAGCCTTTTCTGGGTTTGGTAGTAGGAGATTGAGAACGAACGAAGCCAAGCCAAGGCTGTATCACGATTTTCTCTTACATATAATTGTTGTGTTACAGAGACATTTTTGATGCGGTCTTAAGAGCTTCAATTTCGGCTCTGAGTTTGCTTGATAACTTGTCTGTGGCTATATACTTGGTTGACTTCTCCCCATTTGTTCGATCACTACTCCTTCTCTTCCGTCTCGGGTGTCATTTGCATCTGAACCATCTGTATAGGCATGTGTAAAGATGAACATGAGGTCGCCTGAGTATAGTGTAATATGAGGATCTTCAATAGTCTCATCACTATAGAAAGGAACTCATTGCCGTCACAAGTATGTCTTGGATATATTTCTATGGCTATTTGCATGTTCTGCATTTGCCAGATTTAAACAGGCTGGTTTACCAAGCAACAAAGGGCCTAAAACCTTCAGGGGTTCACATGGATCTACTGCCCTGCTCATGCTAGTGTTCAGGACAATGAAAGAGCTTCACAAGCTCCCATCATGGTATGGAAGTGACATTTTAAAATCAATCAACGATCGCCTGTTGGATGAGGACACCTCAATAGATGAATCAGCAATCCACAGACTGCAAAGTTTTGACATTAAATGAGGTTCCAGCGGAGTATGACGCATCAGAAGACAGAGCAAAATAGTTTACAACAAGCGAGCTACAGGGACCATCATCATCCATACCCTACGCCATTTCCCGAGAGACTGAGCACCTATGGATTAGCCCGGAGCGCAGTGACGTCGATTGTTAGAAACAGAAACATATGACCTGCCTCAACCTCCAGGAAATATAGAATAAGTGTGACATACAGGAGGTAAATGGCGAGGCAATGCATGTCGCTGAACACTGGATGCATGCTGTATCGCGTGGGGTTTGGACAAGCACGAGTAAGTACTAAGCAACATATAGATGCAATACTACCAAATAACTCAAACTATACCTATTTGAACCGAACTACCCATCATTCCTCTAACGTCCAGGACCTAGCCAATTTCCTGTCGCTTCGTCTTATCTTAGCGGTGTTAATCCTACCCATAATCCCATCTAATCTACAAGCGCCTGTGACTTTATCTGCCTTCGCTCTGGCGCATACGCGAAGAAATCCCGCTCTTAGACCCCCTCGGGGAGCACAGAAACACGATTATTCTACTGATCGTTCCAGATTTTGGAATAGAGAAAGCTAACGTAGAGTTACACAAACCACGTTAGAGGACCAATGTTAGAATAAGGACACTGTTAAAGCAAGTTGATGTTGCTGTTAATGCTGCTGCTGGTTGTTGCTGTTGCTGCTTCTGTTGCTGCTTCTGTTCTTGTTGTTGTTGCTCCTGTTGTTGTTGTTGCTCATGTTGTTGTTGCTCCTGTTGTTGTTGTTGCTCATGTTGTTGCTCCTGTTGTTGTTGCTCATGTTGTTGTTGTTGCTCCTGTTGTTGTTGTTACTCCTGTTGTTGTTGCTCATGTTGTTGTTGCTCCTGTTGTTGCTCATGTTGTTGTTGTTGCTCATGTTGTTGTTGCTCCTGTTGTTGTTGCTCCTGTTGTTGCTCCTGTTGTTGCTCCTGTTGTTGTTGTTGCTCATGTTGTTGTTGCTCCTGTTGTTGTTGCTCCTGTTGTTGTTGCTCCTGTTGTTGTTGCTCCTGTTGTTGTTGCTCCTGTTGTTGTTGTTGTTGCTCCTGTTGTTGTTGCTCATGTTGTTGTTGCTCCTGTTGTTGTTGTTGCTCCTGTTGTTGTTGTTGCTCATGTTGTTGTTGCTCCTGTTGTTGTTGTTGCTCATGTTGTTGTTGTTGCTCATGTTGTTGTTGCTCCTGTTGTTGTTGTTGTTGCTCATGTTGTTGTTGCTCCTGTCGTTGTTGTTGCTCCTGTTGTTGTTGTTGCTCATGTTGTTGTTGCTCATGTTGTTGTTGTTGTTGCTCCTGTTGTTGTTACTCATGTTGTTGTTGTTGTTGCTCCTGTTGTTGTTGTTGCTCATGTTGTTGTTGCTCCTGTTGTTGTTTCTCATGTTGTTGTTGCTCCTGTTGTTGTTGTTGCTCATGTTGTTGTTGCTCCTGTTGTTGTTGTTGCTCATGTTATTGTTGCTCCTGTTGTTGTTTCTCATGTTGTTGTTGCTCCTGTTGTTGTTGTTGTTGCTCATTTTGTTGTTGTTGCTCATGTTGTTGTTGCTCCTGTTGTTGTTGTTGCTCATGTTGTTGTTGCTCCTGTTGTTGTTGTTGCTCATGTTATTGTTGCTCCTGTTGTTGTTTCTCATGTTGTTGTTGCTCCTGTTGTTGTTGTTGTTGCTCATTTTGTTGTTGTTGTTGTTGCTCATGTTGTTGTTGCTCATGTTGTTGTTGCTCCTGTTGTTGCTCATGTTTTTGTTGTTGTTGCTCCTGTTGTTGTTGCTCATGTTGTTGTTGCTCCTGTTGTTGTTGTTGCTCCTGTTGTTGTTGCTCCTGTTGTTGTAGCTCCTGTTGTTGTTGCTCCTGTTGTTGTTGCTCCTGTTGTTGTTGCTCATGTTGTTGTTGTTGCTCCTGTTGTTGGTGTTGCTCCTGTTGTTGTTGCTCCTGTTGTTGTTGTTATTTCTCCTGTTGTTGTTGCTCCTGTTGTTGTTGCTCCTGTTGTTGTTGCTCCTGTTTTTGTTGCTCCTGTTGTTGTTGTTGTTGTTGCGCATGTTGTTGTTGCTCCTGTTGTTGTTGTTGCTCCTGTTGTTGCTCCTGTTGTTGTTGCTCCTGTTGTTGTTGTTGTTGGTCCTGTTGTTGTTGTTGCTCCTGTTGTTGTTGCTCCTGTTGTTGTTTCTCCTGTTGTTGTTGTTGCTCCTGTTGTTGTTGTTGTTGCTCATGTTGTTGTTGCTCCTGTTGTTGTTGTTGCTCATGTTGTTGTTGTTGCTCCTGTTGTTGTTGTTGCTCCTGTTGTTGTTGCTCTTGTTGTTGTTGCTCCTGTTGTTGTTGTTGCTCCTGTTGTTGTTGTTGCTCCTGTTGTAGTTGCTCCTGTTGTTGTTGTTGCTCCGGTTGTTGTTGTTGCTCCTGTTGTTGTTGCTCCCTTTGTTGTTGCTCCTGTTGTTGTTGCTCCTGTTGTTGTTGCTCCTGTTGTTCTTGCTCATGTTGTTCTTGCTTCTGTTGTTGTTGTTGCTCCTGTTGTTGCTCATGTTGTTCTTGCTCATGTTGTTCTTGCTCCTGTTGTTGCTCCTGTTGTTTTTGCTCCTGTTGTTGTTGCTCCTGTTGTTGTTGTTGCTCCTGTTGTTGTTGCTCCTGTTGTTCTTGCTCATGTTGTTCTTGCTTCTGTTGTTGTTGTTGCTCCTGTTTTTGCTCATGTTGTTGCTCATGTTGTTCTTGCTCATGTTGTTCTTGCTCCTGTTGTTGCTCCTGTTTTTGCTCATGTTGTTGCTCATGTTGTTCTTGCTCATGTTGTTCTTGCTCCTGTTGTTGCTCCTGTTTTTGCTCATGTTGTTGCTCATGTTGTTCTTGCTCATGTTGTTCTTGCTCCTGTTGTTGTTGCTCCTGTTGTTGTTGCTCCTGTTGTTGTTGCTCCTGTTGTTGTTGTTGCTCCTGTTGTTGTTGCTCCTGTTGTTCTTGCTCATGTTGTTCTTGCTTCTGTAATTGTTGTTGCTTCTGTTGTTGTTGTTGTTTGTTGTTGCCGACGCTGCTGCTGCTGCTGAATACCTACAATGAGTATGTTTAATCTTTTGTGTTCCCTGAAAAAGGCGTTTAGTGGATGATTGTGGTAGCTCCCGATCGTGCTGATGAAGGTGGATCGTGATCATCCAGTCGGTTGTTTTATTTATGGTTTCCTCCTGGTGACGCTAACTACTACGGGGACCACATCGAACCTCATCCCGTCAGCTAGACTGCATTGAAAACAGCCTGTTTCCAACGAACGCTACTTGGAAAATTAATTGTGGCCGTAATATGTATATTGTACCTTACCCTGACGCCACATCCTGGTCAGTAGTTAAAACATGTTAAAATAATCTCAAAGCGGAAACAGCTTAATTAAATGTTATATCCACATACCTTCATCGTTTCCTGTTCTTCACTAACATTGTTTAGATTTGACAAAATTTAAAAAATAAGAATGTTAAAATGGGACTATGTTAATTTGTTAAAGAAATTATTAAAAATGTAAAGATCCTGTTTGTACGCAGTGGTAGCATAGAACATGGTGTTAGGTCCCACAAATCTTGATAAATGGCACACTAGTGCGGGATAACTGCTTCACTCCCTTCGTCCTTCTCGTCATGTCCAATGAGCACGTCATGTATCGTTCATCCAGTGTTCAGTGACTTGAATAGCCCTATCATTCGCTTTCAACATGTCGCTCTCGTCACGTGTATCTGGAAGGTTGCGACACATCATCAGATGACCTGGGTCTTGTACCCACACCGCAGTGACATGTATCGCCGTCTGAGAGAGACCCCATTTCTTCATGTTTATGACACATCGTCATACGCTAGTTCGAAGTTTATTTATTGTCTTCCAAAGTGAGTAGGCTAAGTGGTGTCCAGGGGCAGGTTTCTCCCTGGGTCCCGTTTAATTTCTTGCCATAATTCAGTGCGACGGCTTTCAGGGCTTGACTTTATGGGCTTTGTTGATTTAAGGAAACTGCCTGGATTTGAGTCTTGTGATCTGCTCATGCTGTCCAAACTTTGCTTCAAACAAACTTCACTCCCTAGAACGGTTATATTGACTCGGGGCAGTAGTCATACTTATATATACATAACCAAGTGTTCATAAATTTATAAATATACCTGTACTTCGAGTGCCAGTTTTACATTGCAAGAATATATATGTTCAGTAACCCAATGTATTCCCGAGTGAATGCGTTTAAAATAAAATTATTGTATACAGTCTACACATTTGATAAGTGTTTTAATAAATAATAATTATCTTTTTCTTCCTTCTGCTTCTTCTTCTTCTTCTTCTTCTTCTTCTCATAACCTGACTTTTTAAATTCATTAATTCACTTAATTTCTCCCCTGGTGGCTGTGTGGCCTAAGAGTGAAACTCGATTGCCAAGAAACTTATAACAGCCAAAACGGTGGCTGTTTGGCATAAGAGTGAACTCGATTGCCAAGAAACTTATAACAGCCAAAACGGTGGCTGTTTGGCCTAAGAGTGAAACTCGATTGCCAACTGTATGGCAAACTCCCACAGTCGAACATACACAACAAAGACATTACAAACAAATACACACACGAGTTCACACTGACCAATGCTTCTTGATATTACCTAAATGACTCCAGTCTGAGGTTGAAAGACAAGAAAGACAAACTTAAAGTAAATTGGTAGCAGGAGTTTGAGAACGAACGCAGTAGAAGAAGAAGAAAAAGATAAAAGAAACTAAGGATGTAAGGATAATGATGTGTCATTGTAACTTACCCCTAAAAACTCCACTGATCTGATTACTATTCTATAGTTCAGAAACGTGGCTACCCCTAAAAACTCCACTGATCTGATTACTATTCTATAGTTCAGAAACGTGGCTACCCCTAAAAACTCCACTGATCTGATTACTATTCTATAGTTCAGAAACGTGGCTACCCCTAAAAACTCCACTGATCTGATTACTATTCTATAGTTCAGAAACGTGGCTACCCCTAAAAACTCCACTGATCTGATTACTATTCTATAGTTCAGAAACGTGGCTACCCCTAAAAACTCCACTGATCTGATTACTATTCTATAGTTCAGAAACGTGGCTACCCCTAAAAACTCCACTGATCTGATTACTATTCTATAGTTCAGAAACGTGGCTACCCCTAAAAACTCCACTGATCTGATTACTATTCTATAGTTCAGAAACGTGGCTACCCCTAAAAACCCCACTGATCTGATTACTATTCTATAGTTCAGAAACGTGGCTACCCCTAAAAACTCCACTGATCTGATTACTATTCTATAGTTCAGAAACGTGGCTACCCCTAAAAACTCCACTGATCTGATTACTATTCTATAGTTCAGAAACGTGGCTACCCCTAAAAACTCCACTGATCTGATTACTATTCTATAGTTCAGAAACGTGGCTACCCCTAAAAACTCCACTGATCTGATTACTATTCTATAGTTCAGAAACGTGGCTACCCCTAAAAACTCCACTGATCTGATTACTATTCTATAGTTCAGAAACGTGGCTACCCCTAAAAACTCCACTGATCTGATTACTATGCTATAGTTCAGAAACGTGGCTACCCCTAAAAACTCCACTGATCTGATTACTATTCTATAGTTCAGAAACGTGGCTACCCCTAAAAACTCCACTGATCTGATTACTATTCTATAGTTCAGAAACGTGGCTACCCCTAAAAACTCCACTGATCTGATTACTATTCTATAGTTCAGAAACGTGGCTACCCCTAAAAACTCCACTGATCTGATTACTATTCTATAGTTCAGAAACGTGGCTACCCCTAAAAACTCCACTGATCTGATTACTATTCTATAGTTCAGAAACGTGGCTACCCCTAAAAACTCCACTGATCTGATTACTATTCTATAGTTCAGAAACGTGGCTACCCCTAAAAACTCCACTGATCTGATTACTATTCTATAGTTCAGAAACGTGGCTACCCCTAAAAACTCCACTGATCTGATTACTATTCTATAGTTCAGAAACGTGGCTACCCCTAAAAACTCCACTGATCTGATTACTATTCTATAGTTCAGAAACGTGGCTACCCCTAAAAACTCCACTGATCTGATTACTATTCTATAGTTCAGAAACGTGGCTACCCCTAAAAACTCCACTGATCTGATTACTATTCTATAGTTCAGAAACGTGGCTACCCCTAAAAACTCCACTGATCTGATTACTATTCTATAGTTCAGAAACGTGGCTACCCCTAAAAATTCCACTGATCTGATTACTATTCTATAGTTCAGAAACGTGGCTAACCCTAAAAACTCCACTGATCTGATTACTATTCTATAGTTCAGAAACGTGGCTACCCCTAAAAACTCCACTGATCTGATTACTATTCTATAGTTCAGAAACGTGGCTACCCCTAAAAACTCCACTGATCTGATTACTATTCTATAGTTCAGAAACGTGGCTACCCCTAAAAACTCCACTGATCTGATTACTATTCTATAGTTCAGAAACGTGGCTACCCCTAAAAACTCCACTGATCTGATTACTATTCTATAGTTCAGAAACGTGGCTACCCCTAAAAACTCCACTGATCTGATTACTATTCTATAGTTCAGAAACGTGGCTACCCCTAAAAACTCCACTGATCTGATTACTATTCTATAGTTCAGAAACGTGGCTACCCCTAAAAACTCCACTGATCTGATTACTATTCTATAGTTCAGAAACGTGGCTATCCCTAAAAACTCCACTGATCTGATTACTATTCTATAGTTCAGAAACGTGGCTACCCCTAAAAACTCCACTGATCTGATTACTATTCTATAGTTCAGAAACGTGGCTACCCCTAAAAACTCCACTGATCTGATTACTATTCTATAGTTCGAAAACGTGGCTACCCCTAAAAACTCCACTGATCTGATTACTATTCTATAGTTCAGAAACGTGGCTACCCCTAAAAACTCCACTGATCTGATTACTATTCTATAGTTCAGAAACGTGCCTACCCCTAAAAACTCCACTGATCTGATTACTATTCTATAGTTCAGAAACGTGGCTATCCCTAAAAACTCCACTGATCTGATTACTATTCTATAGTTCAGAAACGTGGCTACCCCTAAAAACTCCACTGATATGATTACTATTCTATAGTTCAGAAACGTGGCTACCCCTAAAAACTCCACTGATCTGATTACTATTCTATAGTTCAGAAACGTGGCTACCCCTAAAAACTCCACTGATCTGATTACTATTCTATAGTTCAGAAACGTGGCTACCCCTAAAAACTCCACTGATCTGATTACTATTCTATAGTTCAGAAACGTGGCTACCCCTAAAAACTCCACTGATCTGATTACTATTCTATAGTTCAGAAACGTGGCTACCCCTAAAAACTCCACTGATCTGATTACTATTCTATAGTTCAGAAACGTGGCTACCCCTAAAAACTCCACTGATCTGATTACTATTCTATAGTTCAGAAACGTGGCTACCCCTAAAAACTCCACTGATCTGATTACTATTCTATAGTTCAGAAACGTGGCTACCCCTAAAAACCCCACTGATCTGATTACTATTCTATAGTTCAGAAACGTGGCTACCCCTAAAAACCCCACTGATCATATTACTATTCTATAGTTCAGAAACGTGGCTACCCCTAAAAACTCCACTGATCTGATTACTATTCTATAGTTCAGAAACGTGGCTACCCCTAAAAACTCCACTGATCTGATTACTATTCTATAGTTCAGAAACGTGGCTACCCCTAAAAACCCCACTGATCATATTACTATTCTATAGTTCAGAAAGGTGGCTACCCCTAAAAACTCCACTGATCTGATTACTATTCTATAGTTCAGAAACGTGGCTACCCCTAAAAACCCCACTGATCATATTACTATTCTATAGTTCAGAAACATGACATATAACTTCAAGTATCACACCCAGAATGTTAACGTTCAGGAACAGATGTCTCATTTGCATAATTCACACCTGAGAGCCATTTGTGATACATAATAATGGCAAAGACCAGCGAATAGCAACTACAGTAGGAGATTATAGAGAGATAGTAAAAATGAGTAGGATACGCATTCATACAAAACATAATAAAACAGAACATGTTCTATGTTTGAAACTCGCGAAGGAAGGGAGGAGTGATGCGACGAAGGGATTCCTGGCGAGGAGCTCGTAAGATGATGATGATAAGTGGTAAATCAACTGGAATAACTCGTGTTCCTAGTTATTTATCCAGCAGCCTGTGGCCTTCTGCCCTTTTGCCCAATGTCATTTAGTGGTATATGCAAGTGTTTGTGAGCTGTTGTTTAGTGTTTACAAAGTATTCCATTTGTCTGGCCTCGGAGGAAGAAGCTCTTTCCTAACACTGGCAAGCGCCGGACACTTAAAAAGATGGTGTTCAACAGTTTCACAGGGATGTGTGAACACACGGCACTTTGATGTCTGTTGAGATTTAATTCTGTTCAAGTGGTTGTTAAGTTGTAAAGGTAAAGGTCAGTCCTATGGGAGCAACTGCCGTCAGGGATGAAGATAACTGTTCATGAACTAAGTCGCAGTCTATGTGATGTGGAGAGGCCAGTTCCCTTCCTTGCTGGTTTTACCTTCCCCAAATCTACTTCAGTCACACAATTACAGCTGGATTGACTGGGAAAGCGGTCTTACCAGGCTCGAATAAAGGTCTGGATTGTTTTCTGTCCCTCCGTGAACTCGAACCCTTGGCACGCTGTAATCTCAGTCTAGTAAGCCAGCTCACTGTCGACTGTTGCTGCACGTTCTGATAAGGTGTATGTCTTACCTGCACTTTAGGGATTGGAAGTATCAACAATAAAGATAGAGAAGACAAAAAGAGAAATCCTTTCTCCATATCATTAATATTTTAGTTACTGAATACTGGACGGATGCTGTGTGACATGGTGTTTGGACACGAAAAGTAAGAATTATTAATATTTTTCTTCTGTAATCAGTTCGCCCTTTAAATCACACCATTCTCATTTCCTATTTCCAATCATAACACTGTTTGTGACCCCGCACGTAGTCGAACAGCATCTACCCACAAATACCCAACAAACTTGAAGTGAGCAGTTTCGATCCTGAGTTACGCTCACCTCACGCCGGCGTTGGTCTTATCTCGTATGACACGTGGTTCAAAAGCTGAAGCCAGGCTTTGTTACCCGAGACTGTTTCTGACAAGGAAAGACAAATCTCTGCCAGATCTGATCAAAAGTCCGTTAGGGAGTAGAGTCCCGTGTAATCTGCTACCAACCTTTGTCTGGTGTTGGACACAAAAGCACGCGTGAGCAGTTATCTAGTTGGCGGGTGTTGGCTTATGGGTCACAGTGATTAAGGCCCTGGTACGTGGGGAAAGGAAATTTGAGAGTAGGAATGAGGTGTGGGCGGGTTGTCTCCAACCTGTTCTTTGTAAAAAAAATGTATGTTGGAGATTCTGATGCATATCTTTACTGACTGTTTCGTTTGGACTCATTTCGTTTAACTTCGTTACCTATATACATACTTAAATGTGTCTGTCTACGTACTAACTTAGTGTTTGTCTATCTATGTACTAACTTAGTGTTTGTCTAACTATGTACTAACTGAGTGTTTGTCTATCTACGTACTAATTTAGTGTTTATCTATCTACGTACTAACTTAGTGTTTGTCTATCTACTTACTAACTTAGTGTTTGTGTCTATCTACTTACTAACTTAGTGTTTGTCTGTCTACGTAACGACGAAGTGTCTGCCTGCCCAGATACCTACTTAGTGTCTGTATGTCCACATACCTTCTTAGTGTTTATAGTATTCTATCTATGTAGCTACTTAGTGAATCTCTCTACGTAAGGACGTAGTGTATATCTACTTGCATACCTACTTAGTGTTTGCCTACCCATATACCTACTTAGTGTTTGCCTACATACATACATATTTAGTGTTTGTCTACCTACCTACCTCTTTATCTCAGGAGTGAACCGCATAGCGCAGTGGTTAGCGAGCCTGCTTCGCAGTGAGTGGTCCTGGGCTCATTATTTTTCTCAGACTGCAATGAATCCCGTGTCGACCCAGTCTTAAATGGAAACCGGGAAGTAAAAGCGGCGAGGGAGAGAAGATGGCTACCGCCTCCATATAGCCGAACCTTTGAAATGTGAGATCGCTAACACCTCACACCCCTATGGCAGTAATGCTATCGGTTACTTTACTTAACTACTTCTTTATCATTTTCATGAAAAAAAAAGCATTGACCGTATTCCTTGTTAAAAGTTGGCAATTTATATTGTTAGCGTCATTGTTCCTTACTTGCAGCTAGCTCTTAGCCTCTCCTGCCCGATGCCCAGCCTCTCCTGCCCGGTGCCTACCCTCTCCTGCCCGATGCCCAGCCTCTCCTGCCCGATGCCCGGCCTCTCCTGCCCGGTGCCCAGCCTCTCCTGCCCGGTGCCCTGCATCTAAGACTACCACTTTCTTATAGTATCCGAACCAGTATACTATACGAGACCTGTCAGCCATAAATTGTGTGTCTTAAGGCGGTCTGAATAGTCACGAGTTTTATATTATATATCCTGCCTTATTTCCTGTCTACCACCGCCCTACCGATAACTCTCGGCGTTTTCCTTTAGTTCACACCACATACTGGATTGGCGTTACCAATTACAACCAATTTAGTTTCATAATTATATAAAGGACCTAATGGAACTGACAGACTCGGAGAGAACCTGTAATACTTTTTGGTTGTCCTCCCAAACGAACGCGAATGAAGTGAAAAAATTACAATAATTATTTATAATGATGAAGACGATAAAACGCAGAAGAAAAATAACGAAGAGTAACGAGTAATATGAGGCTAACTATGAAACTAGAGGAACCATTAAAGACCACTAACAATTGAAGGGACACATTTGGTCTTGTTCCAACAAAAGCAATGTTGTGGTGATGGAAGTCACTCGTGTTGTTAATTCAGCCCTAGACGGCGTTTTTTGTGTGTGTGGCAGGTTCCATTGGCTCTTCTTACATCAGAGGGCGTACTTGATAAGGTTGACTGGGGGTCTTTCTGATTGTAGTGTAATGCGGGGCTTCTTAGTAAACTTGATATTATGGGGATTACATCGTCCATCCCCACCTCATTTTCCAGATTGATATGACATAGCCTGTTGCTAACTTAGTACATACCTACTTAGTGTTAATCTACTTAGTTACTACCTACTACATACCAACTAACTACCAACTACCTACATGCCTACTTTGTGTCGATTTAGTCATTTACCTACCTACTTAGTTACTACCTACTATATACCAACTAACTACATACCTACTTAGTGTCAATCTATTTATTTACCTACCTACTTAGTTACTACCTACTATATACTAACTAACTACCAACTACCTACATACCTACTTAGTGTCAATCTATTTATTTACCTACCTACTTAGTTACTACCTACTATATACCAACTAACTACCAACTACCTACATACCTACTTAGTGTCAATCTATTTATTTACCTACCTACTTAGTTACTACCTACTATATACCAACTAACTACCAACTACCTACATACCTACTTAGTGTCAATCTATTTATTTACCTATCTACTTAGTTACTACCTACTATATACTAACTACCAACTACCTACATACCTACTTAGTGTCAATCTATTTATTTACCTACCTACTTAGTTACTACCTACTATTTACCAACTAACTACCTACATACCTACTTAGTGTCAATCTATTTATTTATCTACCTACTTAGTTACTACCTACTATATACCAACTATCAATTACCTACATACCTACTTAGTGTCAATCTACCTTTATATTGAGTGTCAATCTGCAAATTCACATAGGTACTATCGACTGTCTACCTGCCGACGTTAGTTACTGATTTATTGTCAGGTGCACTATTGTTATGTGCCTAGTTCTTGTGAGGTGCACGAAAGAGCACATGATGTGGGGTATATATGTTTCACGTGATCGAAATTATTCTTCGTCCCAGATCCAGTGGAGAGACAGTCAACTCGAAGCTTCTCTACGTCTGCTTTATGCAAGTTCTATACTTCGCATATATATATAAAATACCTATACCATGGTAAGATATCCATACTGTTGAAGGTGTATGACCTCTTGCCTTTTTGTTTCTCATCTGCTGAAGTATAGTTTTTATAGGATTGAGAAAACATCTAACGCCATAAAATGTAGTCTGATCAGTGGATGTACTCGAAACTTTCCAGCAACGCAGTGACGGCACAAAGATGGTGGTCAAATCGTACAAAAATGGGTCAGCGAACCATAGCTGACTGCTAGCCTTATGGCCAGCGAACCACAGCAGTGTAGACTATTCTACACCTCCAAGCGATGGCCCTGGATAACCCTGCAACACAACAGATTGGTAAAGTAGAAGGGATCGAAGAAGGAAGGCTTACGCGGTACTCAAAAATGCCTACTAAGTCGGATGTGTCAGACCAAAAAGTGCAAATATCGCAGTCAAACCTGTAAACTACGACACATCGCATTCCGTTCTCCGGACTACATCATGTATTTGCAAAGCCCTTTTCAGGGATCGGTAGACGGAGTTCGAGAACGAACGAAGAAGTTTCTATATTTAATTACAAATCGTCAAGTCTCATCTGCCATCATCAGCTTTTCAATATATACTGTTCATATTCTACTTTGAGTGCTTCTCATCTACTTATTTTCTTTGAGTGCTTCTGATCTACTTATTTAGCTCACACACCTGCCTCTTATTGAATAGGCCACCATATTTGTGCCGTCACCTCGTTGCTGGAAAATGTCCAGTACTTTCAGTGATCGGACTACATTTTATAGCGCTAGATGTTTGTGCCACAGCGATGCAATTATTCAGCTTTCCTATCAGCTGTCCCAGGGGACATGTTGGAGATCACGTGGCTGCACCATCATTCATGTGCCATCAACTTAAAACAAATTCATATTGGCTTTTCCTTGTTAAATGTTTCTTTTTCTTATTGCTGAAAGTACGTCACTTCAACAAGTCAGTTAACAAATTTACATCAGAACGTATGAGCCATCACACAGATGCGTCTTTGTGTGTGTGTGCGTGTGTGTGTGCGTGCGTTTGTGTGTGTGCGCCCACACGACCCACTTTTGTCTATAGTCAGAACCCACTTGGATCCCTTTCAATTATTCTGGTCAACTCCCAGCCGGGATATTAACTAGCTTCCCATCCTATTTGTGACAGCCTGAGAAGTTTGTTTTCTCTGAATAACAGGCAGTCTGAACCGTTGTAACACGAGACAAATTAAATGTCAAGGGGAAGCAACCATCCGTACTGGTCCCCCTTAATTGTCACCGCTTGACTACCAACTTATTTGTTTATTTTTGTCACTGCTCCATAATGACTTCGTTTGCCTGCTATATTCACGCTATCCTGTAGTTATATACACCGACTAATCCCCTGATGAATACGATACTATTCGACAAATTGTCACAACAAATCTGCTTAATTCACCACTTGAATAGTAGTCTCGAATTTCATTGGTCTTGAAGACAAGCAATCTACGCTGTGATTGGCATTTACCGTCAGCTCTCGATAGCAATTGGGTGGCTCTTGCAGTAGACACGTGTTCATTGTTTGATTCTTGATTGGCCTGTTAGAGATTTCAGTCGGACTTAGATGGAACGCTTAATAATGTTTCCGTTTGCTATTCCAGGGGGAAATAAGTGGGCTTCTGTCCGCCATTTTGGTGCCAGGAAATTTATTAGTAGCAGGCTTATCTTTCGTGATTGTCTCTATAGCAGAATTACTTGTGTCTTCGCAGAAGCTGGGAACCCATGAAGATTACATTAGTCTTTATAGCAATATTTTGGGAGCGAAGAGTAATCAGGGTCAGGGGAAACAAACTGATCAAGACCCCACCTCACGTCCTTGTTCGTGTTCCTGTAAACAGGCTGTGTCACAGCAGACTGTGCATCCGAGGTGGGAATTGACACTATCCCCACCGTAGTTATGTTACTAAGGAGTCTCGCATTTTACTCCATCCAGGAGAACGCCGGTCTACCTTCTGAAGTACGCCTTGGGATGTAGGAAAGCCACTGTAACCTACTATCAAAAAACATCAAGAGGTAACTCAGAACGATTAGCTGCAAACATCCACAAATCAATTGATGATCATTTTCACAGCCGTTTATTTTAAAAAAGGGTTGCAGGTTGCCAAACTGTGACGTGAGATTGCCTGGGTGCAGGTTGCTAAAATGTGACGTGAGATTGCCTGGGTGCAGGTTGCTAAAATGTGACGTGAGATTGTTGGGGTGCAGGTTGCTAAAATGTGACGTGAGATTGTTGGGGTGTAGATTGCTAAAATGTGACGTGAGATTGTTGGGGTGTAGATTGCTAAAATGTGACGTGAGATTGTTGGGGTGTAGATTGCTAAAATGTGACGTGAGATTGTTGGGGTGTAGATTGCTAAAATATGACATGAGATTGTTGGGGTGTAGATTGTCCCGTCTCTGAACATCTGTCCGGTTTCTGAACATCCTCTGAACATGTGTCCGGTCTCTGAACATCTGTCCGGTCTCTGAACATATGTCCGGTCTCTGAACATCTGTCCGGTCTCTGAACATATGTCATATTTGTTACTTGTTTCTCTTCTTCTACAAATAAATAACAATAATGCAAACGCAATCCTTTTCAAATTATTTCATCTGCTCTGTTCCTAGCTATCCCCACATAAATTTAAAAAAAACCAAGATTTTGACATATTATTATAAACACTGGTCCTGATAAAACTGACGAGAAGGACGGTTTGGTTAGTGCAGCGAGGTGTTGGGGACGTATTGGCAATCTAATTTCGAGACTTTGAGACAGTTAAGAACCCATGGTTTACTTGCGTCATCAACTTCGCGAGTGTTTTCAGATCTATCTATGAGTTTGCTTCACGTGGATCTTGCGTTTAAAAAAAACAACCCGTCTCCATCATGATTCGAACCCGCAACCTCCGGCACACGCTGCGGCTACCTTACCTCGAGACTACTGATAATAATTTGGGTATATTTGTAACATTTAAAAAAAAAGTTGTGTCCTGGCAGCGGCCGTTCAGCCTTCTCTTTCCGATTTCCAACTGTCAAGGGATATATATTCTTGTATATATCCTCAATTTCTCCACTAACTGTTAACAATATCGTCACTCCCTACATCTGTTAACTCACAGGCAAGCTCACTCAGCTTCCGTCTTGTTCGCTACCCCCTCGAGCCGTGTATGCCTACCAGCCTCACTCAGCTTTGTTTTTCTCAGTCTTGGGTCACAGCTGGGCCAGACATGTCCTCATCCCTAATTACCCCCTGACCGTCATTAAACATTAGGTGGACATCCACCGGTGGCGGAAGCGGAACAGACACGAGAGCGAGTACTCACTCTCATCAACCAGTCTCGGCAGGAATCTTTTTTCAGGGTCACTTTTCCATTGTTTCCCATTTCGCTTAGTTACTTCTTTGTTCGCGTTAATTTCATCAATTTATGCACCTTTTAATTATAGCCAAATACTTTTTGTTGTATGAGGGAAAATCAGCGAATCAATAGTTTCGAATGATAACCACAATTGGTTTGATCACTGCTCCCAACACCTTTCATTTGAGATAGCTGTAAATGGGTAGATGACCAAACAACAAGCCATACATAGATTAAAGAGATAAGAGTTAAGATGAAGGTTAAGGCTGTACATATCCAGTCACTGCTGTCGGGGATGAAGCGTTTAAATGGTCAGGTACGGCGGGATGGCCAGCTCCCTCCATATCTGTAATTCATTTTCATTCCCTAACAGTGAGTCGTGTACCGATTTATTTATCTCAGAGTCGACTGAAACGTTTTTATAACGGGGTTCGAACTCGACACCTTTTCCATGAATAGCGAGCTCTCTACCACTTTGTTACTCACGAGCTGAAAGTTTTAGTCCATGTATTATGGTCTCAGAGGAACTGAAACGTTAGTCCAGTCAGGCACATCGTGCTGACCAGGACGTCGCGTTCGAGTCAGGCACAATACAGTGACCAAGACAACAATCTCTCTTCCATGTACCAGGTACCTGGTATACTGTTAGGAAAGAAAAGACAACTTGGAGTATTTGGAATCCTGGTATTCAAACAAGCGTGTTGTTAGTTTATGTTGCCAGGTATAAAGACTATCCGTAGTATGGTTTTTAAACTTCACGTGGCTTACTAGGTCTGGGTAAGGTACACGTAATTTGGGAAGATTTTAAACTATAGTTTTTTTGTCCGGGATGTGCCGTTAAGTCTACTTTTTTTCGATTTATATCTGCCAAGGGATTTTTAAAGTGCTCAATACAGAACATGGGAGTCAGATCTCACTACCCATATATCATGGGAATTTTTACCACAATATTCACGTGACAAAAATTCCGAATTCGACCGCACGTGTTTCGGCAGCCGATGCAGATACCTTACATCGAGACCACTGAGCCCTCTGAATAGACAACAAGTAATGGAATTCGACACCTCATCTTATCAAAAGCTGAGTACAATGACGTTCATATACCACTCTCCCGCTCTGTGAAACTTATTTTTAGCTCCTACATGTTAGCTCACTAGGGCCTTACGTTTTTCTTTCTCTCGCTTTTTCAATACTTTGTCTGTTAATGATGTACAACCAATTATTATCAGACTTACTCATTTCATGTCAAACCAACCTAAAATATTTGTTTCGATTCTATAGATATATGTTCTTGTTTTGTTCTTTTTTAATTAGGAAAGATCTGTTCCACTTTTTGATGACAATAATTAATTCTAGCGCCCAACTGTGTAGAGTAAGCCCATCTGATATCTAATAATAATAGCTGTCCATCGTTGTCGATGAGGACCGCCGACATCATCCTTGTCACAGATTTCCCTGTTGGGTGTGGGTGCGCATGTGGCTGAACAGGCCAATGCGAGCACGAAAATATCTGCTACATATCGGGCACACGAGGTTTGTAGAAGGGGATGGTGTTCCCGCTGCTCGGGATTTCCGCGTCTCTCGTCTGTTCTGGGCTTTCACAACACGGTCATCTTCACCGGCAGCTACACCCGATTTGACTGCGCTTCTCCAGTCAGATCTGTTTTGCGCAAGACATTCCCAGGTGTCGATGTCTATCTGGCAACTTTTTAGTGAGTCCTTCAGACCGTCTTTAAAACGTTTCTTTGGGCGCCCTCTCTCGCGCCATCCCTCTCTCAGCTCGCCGTAGAGAAGCTTCTTTGGGAGCCGCTCGTCTGACATACGGACGAGGTGTCCGGCCCATCCTAGTCGTGCTTTTTCTAGCAGTGCATGGATGCTGGGCATGTTAGCCCTCGAGAGAACCTCGATGTCAGTGACACGATCTTGCCATCGGATGTGGAATATTCGCCTCAGGCAACCTGTGTGGAAGTGGTTTAACCTCCTTGCATGTCCAGAGTATACAGTCCAGCTTTCGCAAGCGTATAGTAGGGTTGGAATGATGGTTGCACGGTAGACTTTGAGTTTGGTCTTGACGCTGATGCCACGACGTGCCCAGACCATCGAGCGCATTCTACCAAAGGCTGTGCTGGCCTTTGCTATTCTGCTTGCCACCTCATCGTCTAGGCTGACAGATCTCGACAGAGTGCTGCCCAGATATGTGAATTTGTCTACGGCATTCAGCGTCTGCCCGCTGACTGTAGTCTCTGGTTTTGTGTACGGCATGCCTGGTGCTGGTTGGTACATGACCTCTGTTTTTTTGGCATTTATGGTCATGCCAAAATTTTTGCATGCGGCAGAGAACTGGTCCATTCCAACCTGCATGTTCAGTTCTGAGTTGCTCATTAGAGCGCAGTCGTCAGCAAATACAAGTTCCCTGATTATATCGCCAGCCACTTTGGTTTTGGCCTTCATTCTTCTGGAATTGAGTAACTTGCCATCTGTGCGGTACTTTATGGGTATTCCAAGCTCCAATGATCCGAAGGCGTCTGTCATCGTGGCCGCGAACATCATGCTGAACAAAGTCGGGGCGAGTACACATCCTTGTTTTACTCCGTTTGATACTAGAAACGTTTTAGAGATTGCACCGCTGTCCAGTACACGAGCACACATGCCTTCGTGTAGCTGTTTCACCATTGTTATGAACTTGTTGGGGCAGCCAAACTTAGACATTATCATCCACAGCCCTCCTCTGTTTACTGAATCAAATGCCTTTGTCAAATCAATAAATGTGGTGTACAAGGCCTGATTTTGTTCTCGACATTTCTCTTGTACTTGGCGAGCGGCAAAAATCATGTCCACTGTTCCTCTTCCGGCTCTGAATCCACATTGGCTTTCTGGGAGGTGGTGGCTTTGTTCAAGGTGTTTGTTGAGCCTGTTTAGCAGCAAGCGCGCTAGGATCTTGCCTGCTACGGAGAGTAGAGATATTCCACGATGATTGTCACATTCCTGACGGCTGCCTTTTCTTTTGTACAGGTGAACGATTGAGGCGTCCTTTAGCTCCTGCGGAATTTTACCTTCAGCCCACATGTGACAGAAGAGTTCAGTGATCCTTCTGGTGAGGGATGGGCCAGCTGTCTTATATATCTCTGCTGGTATTGCATCAGCTCCTGGAGCTTTTCCTATAGATAGTGAACTGATTGCCCTGTCGACTTCCTCCTCAGTAATGACTTCATCCAACGCCAGGTTCAGTTCCACCTGCGGCATTCGCCGGATGGCCTCTTCATTTATGGACGATGGGTAGTTTAGTATTTTGCAGAAGTGGTCTGCCCATCTGTCTAGAATCTGAACCTTATCTGTTAGCAGTACCCCATCCGCACTGCACTGATATCTAGGGCATGCATATTTAGTGATTAATTTAATTAAGTTGCTCACAAATCCTGGACCGAGATTCAAACAAGGACTCGTATATTGTTTCGTGAATGGTTAAGAAATAAAAAATACATATTGAAATATTATTTTGTAGTCTTTACTTTCTCTATCTGGTTCGTCTTTGTGTAAAAATAACTCTTTCAATTGGGTCGTGTCAACAAACTGCTTGGGCACTACTGGACCTAGATGTTACGTGCTCTTGATCAAAGGGCCGGATATATCAACGTTTACAAATCTTGGGTTGCTGGACTGAGGTACAAAAACTAAATACGCTGAGTTGCAGAGTAGTGGATAACTGGATTCTCATGTGATATGTATCCAGTTTGATCCTCGTTATGGATACAGCTGTAAATCAGTAACTGACTTATTTTAGGAATAGAAAGACAGCGACAAAGGGAACCTGACATAAACAAGTAAAGACATACAGCGAAACCTCTAAACATTGCACTCCCGACAGTAGTGTTTGCTATAAGACTTACATTTATCATTTAATTGTAATTTCGCAAAGGACACGCACCCACGTGTTTAATTCTTCAGTAGAAGGGACAACTTGGATTTGTGGTTAAGTGACACGGCTCATTACCCGAAGGTGCTGGGCTCGCTCCCCATCACAACACCGGTCGTTACCCGGGGAAAGCAAACTCTTAGACAATGCAGGAGGATGCAAACCCTTACATAAAATGAATGTCGAAGTCGGATGTACGGGCCAACAGGCGTAAAATAAAAACATAGTGTAACACACACCAATTTGGGGAATGGAGAAATAAGACGAACGCAAAACAAAAATAAACAAAATAAATTCGTTAGTATTTTCCTGGACATTTAATAATTGACACCTATAGATAATCTGAATTACTCTGTATGTCAAATATACCCACACTCTTTTGTTCCTTTAAAAAAAAAAATAGTTGTTTTACCCTAAGAAGACAAAGATGGTTAAACTCGATTCTAGATTCTTGATATTGTTGGTACCTCTGAATAAACAGAAGGAACATTCTTTCCTGGTGGTTTCGGTGCCTGGTCGTGAACTTCCTGTACTCGTATTCCATATCGCAGCCACTTCACCGCATCTTTAATCATCTCTGCCTACCTGGGTGGCACGAGGTCTCCTCTAGAGGGTTGTAGCTCAGATCGAGTGCGTGGTCGGTTATTTTCTTCGCTATTATCAGTGTCAGATGAGTTGATATTAATGTTATTAGATTTTGGATGAGTGTCTGAGTGGCGTAGTTGTAGAGCCCACAATCCTTGCTGTAATGGTGCCGGGTTCTGACACTGTTATTTTCACGTTCAAATCGACTCAGCTGTAAATCGGCACCTGGTTTTATGTTAAAGAAAAACGCAGCCAAGAAATTGAAATGGAAAAATTAAACTCATGAAAAACCTGACCCAAATACAATGAGATCTCTGACACTTCATTCATTACTTTTTCTTTCCATCCCCCGAAAGAGTCCTGACACGTCATTCATTACTTTTTCTTTCCATCCCCCGAAAGAGTCCTGACACGTCATTCATTACTTTTTCTTTCCATCCCCCGAAAGAGTCCTGACACGTCATTCATTACTTTTACTTTCCATCCACAAAAGATTCCTGACACTTCATTCATTACTTTTTCTTTCCATCCCCCGATAGAGTCCTGGCACTTCATTCATTACTTTTTCTTTCCATCCCCTGAAAGATTCCTGACACTTCATTCATTACTTTTTCTTTCCATCCCCCGAAAGAGTCCTGACACTTCATTCATTACTTTTTCTTTCCATCCCCCGAAAGAGTCCTGACCATATAATTTACTACAGAAGATGTATCATAGTGTAAACATGTAATTCACTTTTTTTTTTAAATGCGTTCTCAAATATCTCAATATTGCTCTTTTCTGCGATCTTCGCATTATGGCGGAGGTCTGTAATGTTACCCATATCTTGACATCCCTCATTTATGTATTCTTCCCTTGTTGTTTATTGTCCCTGATGAAGGCCCTTCTATTGTTGTTTGTAGTCCCCGATGAAGGCCCTTCCCTTGTTGTTCGTGGTCCCCGATGAAGGCCTATTGGCAGTAACGTAGGTTTCGTTTGTGTTTTCGTCTCGTAGCGGTATCTGACCATACTTATTTTTAATAATGTTGTTTCACTTATTTTTGTAATTTTTTTTTACTGTCGAATTAATGGGGCTTTATTTTGCTTGTGATTGTTGTTAACGAAATATTTTCTCCGGACCTTTTGGCGAGGCACGCATCCTTCAAACACAGATCGAGTCTTTGATTATATAAAGATGAACAGTTGTGCTATAACCCTCTGATCTGTACTGGATTCTGTGCCGGAAGAGGTTTCAAATCGCATCTAAATCGTAGGTCGACAGGAACAGATGGTCTGTGTAGTCCTTGCTGTCAGAGTGCCAGAAGTCATAACAAGCATGTACCGGGGGGATGAGAATCAAACAAGCCATACATAGATTAAAGAGATAAGAGTTAAGATGAAGGTTAAGGCTGTACCTATCCAGTCTGAAGGTTAAGGCTGTTCCTATCCAGTCACTGCTGTCGGGGATGAAGCGTTTAATTAGTCAGCTACGGCGGGATGGCCAACTCCCTCCATATCTGTATTTCCTTTTCCTTCCCTAACAGTGAGTCGTGTACCAATTTATTTATCTTAGAGTCGACTGAAAGGTTTTTATAACGAAGTTCGAACTCGACACCTTTTCCATGAATAGCGAGCTCTCTACCACTTTGTTACTCACGAGCTGAACGTTTTAGTCCATGTATCATGGTCTCGGGGGGACTGAAACGATAGTCCAGTCAGGCACATCGTACTGACCGGGACGTCGCGTTCGGGTCAGGCACATCGTACTGACCAGGGCGTCGCGTTCGGGTCAGGCACATCGTACTGACCAGGACGTCGCGTTCGGGTCAAGTACATCGTACTGACCAGGACGTCGCGTTCGGGTCAAGCACATCGTACTGACCAGGACGTCGCGTTCGGGTCAAGCACATCGTACTGACCAGGACGTCGCGTTCGGGTCAAGCACATCGTACTGACCAGGACGTCGCGTTCGGGTCAAGCACATCGTACTGACCAGGACGTCGCGTTCGGGTCAAGCACATCGTACTGATCAGGACGTCGCGTTCGGGTCAAGCACATCGTACTGACCAGGACGTCGCTTTCGGGTCAGGCACATCGTACTGACCAGGACGTCGCGTTCGGGTCAGGCACATCGTACTGACCAGGACGTCGCGTTCGGGCCAAGCACATCGTACTGACCAGGACGTCGCGTTCGGGTCAAGCATATTGTACTGACCAGGACGTCGCGTTCGGGTTAAGCACATCGTACTGACCAGGACGTCGCGTTCGGGTCAAGCACATCGTACTGACCAGGACGTCGCGTTCGGGTCAAGCACAATACACTGGCCAAGACCACAGTCTCTCTTCCGTGTAGCGTTCCCTGGAAACTAGCTGTTTTTAATGAACCCTGGTTGACGAGGTGTGGATAGATGTGTTCCCTGTAGTAGTTATCGATACTTAGATAACGCCAAGCAAAGCACAACCACCCGGAGAACCGCGGTCCACTTTCATCAGCACGCTCGGGATGTGAGGAAAGCTACTACAACGCACCACTTAACGTCCTTTTCAGGGCGCACATTATAGCAAACTTACGCATTGTGGGCAAAGAACAACAGCATCACAGTCGCAGAGAGAGAGCAGTCAGCTCGTATAGTCAGACATATGGAACACACATGGAATGTGAACATAAAAGAGAACACGGAAAAGAAGGATCAAATAACGAGGCATAGCAACTGATTAGCACAGGGGTTCAACTTCCACTACCGGCAGCCCCAGTCAACCCAGCTGTAAATGGATACGTGATTTACGGTTGGGTAAGGAAAAGGTAGCGAGGAAGGGAACTGGCTAACCCCCCCCCCCCCACCCCCCCCCCCCCTCCTCCACAAGCTGGGGCTTAGTATACTAAAGTTTTCTAACATTTCATTCCTGACCAGCTGTTAAGTCTGCTAAGGACATCAGTAATACTAAGAAGGCAATCCAAATTAGAAACACGTCACGAGCAGTATTTTATTTCCGTCGATGTAAAGCGATATCTGAAATGCATAACGATCACCGATATTAATATGTCATTGTTATCAATAGTTTCGTTTCATATGTAATAAGTTGTTGCGAAGAAAGACGACTTCTTATCAATATTTTTATTCTATATGTAATAAGTAGATATGAGAGACGACCTGTTATCAATATTTTCCTTCCATATGTAATAAGTTGTTGCTAAGAGAGACGACCTGAGTTCCCCACGTCTGTCAACGACGAAACGTTCTCGGAAAACTTGACTGATTGTGAAATTAACGCGCCAAAAAGATGACAATCTGCAAGAGGATACTGTCAATGTACAAGTCCACGGTCAGCACATGATACTCAACGAGAGCCTAACACACCAGGAATGCCTGAGAACAATGCCTATCGTGGCTTTGCACAATCTGACATTCGTTCAGGACAAAAGCTTGTGGAGTATAGGTGTTAGAAAAACAACAACTCGGAAACAATTCCTCATACAGGATCTAAAAAACCCGAGGGATTTACAATTTTTTTTCCCCGAGATTGAGAGAAAAAGTAGAGGACATAGAAGAAGGTATTAACTTCCTTAATTAACATCGCCTGAGAAAATAGATGTCTGTCATCAACTGCCAGTAATTCATGCCAGACAATTTCAGTCCAAAACGAGGCTAATAGGAGGCCAGTATGAAGAGAAACAGATGTTATTGGGAACTCGTGAACTAACATGGACCGTCGTTAGTAGAAGACCGGGAATTGAGTCTGCATTCTCCACTTTAATGCACAACTGTAGAGACTTGAATACCGTTAAACATATATCGTGCTTTTTCTTCTTTGTTTCGGAAGCTGCTGAAACCGAATTCTTCACGAATTTTCATTGGTAGCTAGTTTGCAGTTTCTACTCTTACACCTGGATCCTTCTACTTCTACTTCTTCTACTTCTCGATTTTTCTTGTTATGTCTACAGGTGAAAATCCACTTCTCTGTATAAAGGATGTTGTAGTGGAGAGTTATTTAAGGCTTCTCGCAGTAGTGATATGCAAGTTGTCTCAGCAGGATCACTACTATAGGACCACCATCCCCATCTCTTTTACCACAGTGTTGCCAGGTCTTGGTCAGTATATTTGACCTGACCGTGATGTTTTAACTATCACACCAGAATGTATAGTTTATGTTTATCATTACGTATGTGATTCGAATCAGCCAAGTATTAATCCTAGAGCAAAGAGTCGAATTACCCAAGAAATATTCCGAGAGGAAGGTGGAATCACACAAGAAATATTCAGAGGAGAAAAAGTCGATTCACCCAACTGGTAATCCGAGAGGAACGAACAGGCCCACTATAACATCCCAAGTACGTAGT
This sequence comes from Ariolimax columbianus, assembly GCA_036924085.1. NCBI lineage: Eukaryota > Metazoa > Mollusca > Gastropoda > Stylommatophora > Arionidae > Ariolimax > Ariolimax columbianus. Next base: position 18,340,700 of record JAVGWX010000019.1, read on the forward strand.
GTAGACAACGAATCAATGTTGTGAATCGGGTTAGCACTTTCATCATGAATAAACAATTGCTACAACAATCACTACTACAGAATCTCAAGTAAGTACGCTGATTCAGACTTCCTGTTAGCAATCATACTTGGTATAGAGCCAAGCAATAGGGAATGGACGTCTTTAATGGAGTACACAGTACACGTGTAAAGACAAAAGCCAGTATTAGACTCAATTTACAGCATACCTGCCTTTCTGACTTTCTCTGGGGAGAATGCTTGCTTATTTTCAAACGCCCATTACAGTTTGGTGCAATTGATAATCCTATCAGTTACCGCTGTTACATTGTTTCATTCTGTCAGTAATGGCTTAGAGCGTTTTATTTTCTTTCAGTTTTCAATCTGGATTGCCTTTTCTTGGCGTGAATGATCCAGAAGGGTGATTAAACGAGTCAAATGGCGAGGGCGGTGATTATGACTCGTCTTCCTGACATGTTTCTGCCACTCCATCAATCTACACCTTCATTTGGTGTCGTTCAGGATTTCCTTTGTCATGGTCTAGACAGCGGATACGTTTGCTTTTTCTTCTCAGAGAATTCGTGGCCTAGATAACTGACACATTTGGGTTGCTCTTAACAGGGAATTTGAGGGTCTAGATAACTGGCACATATCGGCTGTTCTTAACAGGGAATTTGGGGTCTAGATAACTAGTACAAATGGGTTGTTCTTAACAGGGAATTTGGGGTCTAGATAACTAGTACATATGGGTTTGTAAGCGTGGAATGTGGGGGTCTAGATAACTGGCACATATTGGTTGTTCTTAACAGGGAATGTGGGGTCTAGATATCTGGCACATATTGGTTGTTCTTAACAGAGAATGTGGGGTCTAGATAACTGGCACATATGGATTGTTGTTGGCATGGAATTTGAGGTCTAGAAAATTTGCACAGTTGGATTGCTGTTCAGTAGGGAATTTTTAGTCTAGAAAACTTGCACAGTTGGGTTGTTAGCATGGGATTTGGGGTCTAGAAAACTTGCACATATGGGTTGTTGTTGGCAGTGGATTTGTGAAGTATGTGATTGAGTTGTTTGGATGCCAATAATTTAGTCAGGACGACACGGTTTCGAATTTCGGTAAGGATATATGCGTTTAATATCGATGTGAATTAAACACCTAGCCTCCACACTACGCAGAGCTTTCCGGGAGAGAGGTTCTTTATATCTCAGCCTTATACTGCCTACACGGAAGACTGTAGTAATAGAAACAGATTATGAAATTATAGTTTTCATGTTACCTAAGTTTAAGTGCTGAGTGGAAGACCGGCTAGGACTTTTTGTCTGTGCGATTCGGGAGATAAGTGGATGGTTTCACACTTTGTAGAAATGTATTGAGCGGTCAAACATTCGTCATGGCGAGGCACGACTGGTGGCAGCAGACAAAGAGAGATGGCGTGTGTTTGTGGGAGTGTATTCAGGTGTGCCCCAACGACCTGATGGGTTACAGGATAAACTGAACGAAACAGTGTCTCGTCTAACACTATATTATTCTTTGGCATTAGACCTAAAAAGGATGTTGTTATGCTATGTGGTAGTTTACAGCGAGGGTGCTATTTCTACACCTTTCGGCCCAACATCAGAGTTCAGATGGCTTTTTCGGTACATGTTGTGCCTTCCCACTGCGATCCCCATTCTATCAGCTAATCTTCACTAGTGTGGATTGTTTACAGGGTCGGCGCTTGGAGGCGGATTAGTGTCTTGGTCAAATGTGGCTCGCTGACCCTGGTGCAAGCAGTCGGCTATGAGTAGCTGGCTATTGTCAGCACATTCACTTCTGCGTCGTCAGGCCCCACCCCCTCTCTTCTTTCTCTCTTCAACTCTCTCTCTCTCTCCTCCTCTCCCCCCCCCCCCCCCCCCCCCACCACCACCACCAATTGAATTATTTGTCTAACGTTCCAAGGATCCCCAATCATTTGTATCGTTCCAAGGATCCCCAATCATTTGTCTAGCGTTCCAAGGACCCCCAATGATTTGTATCGTTACAAGGATCCCCAATCATTTGTATCGTAACAAGGATCCCCAATCATTTGTCTAGCGTTCCAAGGATCCCCAATCATTTGTATCGTTCCAAGGATCCCCAATCATTTGTATCGTTCCAAGAATCCCCAATCATTTGTAGCGTTCCAAGGATCCCCAATCATTTGTATCGTTCCAAGGATCCCAAATCATTTGTATCGTTCCAAGGATCCCCAATCATTTGTAGCGTTCAAAGGATCCCCAATCATTTGTATCGTTCCAAGGATCCCCAATCATTTGTATCGTTCCAAGGATCCCCAATCATTTGTATCGTTCCAAGGATCCCCAATCATTTGTATCGTTTCAAGGATCCCCAATCATTTGTCTTTCGTTTCAAGGATCCCCAATCATTTGTCTTTCGTTTCAAGGATCCCAATCATTTGTCTTTCGTTTCAAGGATCCCCAATAATTTGTCTTTCGTTTCAAGGATCCCCAATCATTTGTATCGTTTCAAGGATCCCCAATCATTTGTATCGTTCCAAGGATCCCCAATCATTTGTCTAACGTTCCAATGATCCCCAATCATTTGTCTAACGTTCCAAGGATCCCCAATTATTTGTATATCGTTCCAAGGATCCCCAAACATTTGTCTTTCGTTTCAAGGATCGCCCTCCAATCATTTGTCAATCGTTCCACTGATCCTCAATCATTTCTCGATGGTTCCACGGATCCCTAATCATTTGTCAATCGTTCCACGGATCCTCAATCATTTCTCGATGGTTCCACGGATCCTCAAACATTTCTCTATCGTTCCAAGAATCCTCAATCGCGCATCTATCGTTCCAAGAATTCCCTAGCAGCGAATACCTTAATGCTACATCCGATATCCTCCATTTCACGTTTAATTTTAGACAAGCACAGACGATTGACTTCTTCTAAACGATCGGTTGACATATAACATATACGCAACAGCTGCCATTTGTCGGACCAGCCGTCAGAACGTATTAGAGACAAAGAATGCAGACGCGATCTTTGTCTGTAGACAGGGGAGGTAAATACCCTCATGGGATCCAGCAAATTTTATCAAAACAGTGTGATGTGTCTGAATTATTATACGTGAACTCGCTCATTTGTAGTGATGGCTGTAAAAAGGGTTATATAAGTGCCAAGTGTATCTTTCGTTTCGAAGAGTTGAATTTCTAACAGTGGAATTGCCGAGGGTTAGACCCCTTGGAGTGGAAGAAATAAAAGGGACAGTTGAATCTCCAGGCAAGTCGTTAAAGGCGGTTAGATATGCAACCTCATCATGTAAAACAATTGCTGCATGTACCACCACATCAAGCGCATACAAAGTGCTTTGGCGCAGGCTTCCTGAAGCAGGCCAACTCTGATAATAAATCTGTCTGTCGGGCTGGTCTGTCTGTGTCTGGCTGATCTGTATGTAAGGCTGGTCTGTCTGTGTCTGGCTGATCTGTATGTAAGGCTGGCTGGTCTTTCTGTCTGGCTGGTCTATCTGAGTTCTGTAATTAAAGGTCACTTTTCAGCTATTCTATAGAAACTTAGTAAGAAGAATGAAGAATTGTGAAGTTAAACTTCTATAACTCCACGGATATTATCGTGCACATTTTTTCTATTGTCCTGCCTGCCTGCCTGTTTGTCTGCATGTATGTGTCTGTCTACCTTTATGTATGTCTGACTGTCTGCGTGCCTGTCTGTATGGCTGCTTCTCTGTCTGTCTGACTGGTCTGTATTTCTCGTTGTCTGTCAGTTGGTCGGTCTGTCTGTCAGTCGGATGTCTGGCTGCGTGCCGGTCTTTATGTATTTCTCCTTCTCTGTATGTATAGATGTCTGTCTGTCTATCTGGTCTTTCTGTCTGGCTGATATGTCTGTCTATTTGGTCCTTCTGTCTGGCTGATATGTCTGTCTGTCGGGCTGGTCTTTCTGTCTGGCTGGTCTTTGTCTATCTATCTGGTTGTCTATATATATGTCGTCTGTATGGGTACCAAACCTTATGTATGTCTACCCACTTACCTACCAAATATGACCCAATATTCCATCCATCCGCTTGTGTATTTCTCTGTCTCTCTCCACCTGCCTAGCTTTATACAGATCTATCTGTTTATTCATCTATATCTCAATTTACTTACGCAAATTCAAATATCCCATGTATCTATCAATTCACCCTTTTCTGCATAAATTAATTTACCCACCCATCCATCCGTCTGTATGAATGAATGTATATATCGCTTTCTCTCGCTCTCTAGTCTCTCTCTCTCTCTCTCTCTCTCTCTCTCTCTCTCTCTCTCTCTCTATTAGTCTTTACGACCAATCTGAAGGTTGACCGAGCTGCACTGCTTCAATGCTGCCGACTGCTTGTGAAACGCGGACTTAATCCAGGCATCACGTCAAGAAAATTAACCTCTTCCACTGTCTCAGAATTGTGATGCACATCAAATGTTAGGACTTGACCCCAAATCCTGCAGTTCTTTATAGAGTTGATTTATCTTCTCTCCCTCTCTTAGCATTACAAACTATTCTGATCCAGTACATATTCGCTGGGAAGGTCATGTAGTGTGCATGCCAGACCGTCGGCTGCCAAAAATATATTTTGATGAGATGTAGGATATGAAGGGTAAAAACGTACATGGTGGGCACCCCCAAAAAAGCGCTTCAAAGACACGCTTATAACTTCATTAACACGTTTTGGCATAATAACCAACACTTGGAAATCTGCTGTGCAAATCCAACCGCTTGGCGCAGATTTCTTTCTAAAGGCGCAGCGTCGTGCGAGAAATCCAGAAAATCAGCAGCTGAACAGATGAGACGGACACGACTAGAACGTGATATAGAACTTGCACATGAAATGAAAATTATGTGTCCAAGATATTTTCAGATTCATATTGGACACATCAGTCACACTTCGTACTCCTACATTGAGAGAGATAGAGACAGATATCATCCGTAATGGACCAACAACAGCGATCCTATATATATATATACCGCTCTCTCTCTCTCTCTCTCTCTCTCTCTCTCTATATATATATATATGTATATATCGATTTATCTCAAACCTGTCTGTATATGTCGATTTATTACTCAACGTGCCTATAAATGTCGACTTCTTTCTCAACCCGCCTATGTGTCTATCTGTCAACCTGTCTAAATGTTGATCTCCATCTCTATCTCCTCTCTCTCTCTCTCTCTCTCTCTCTCTCTCTCTGTGTGTGTCTCTCTCTCTCAAAATCTATATATATATATATATATATATATCAGTCTATTGGTACGTACATCAAAATCGTCCCATTTATCAATACACCAATCATCTGTCCAAACTAATAAGTTCCCATATATTTATCCATCCAAACACCCTTACACCAACTCATCAATCCAAACTTATAACTTCCCATATATGTATCAATTCACTCAATAACCCTACACCCATCTATCCCCACATCTGTTCATCGACTTAGTGTAAATGGGTAAGGTGCTTCCTTTAAGGGACGAAAAGGCAGAGGAAGGGATCTTGAAACACTATCTTAAAAATCCGAGGTTCAGTACAACGAAGTTTCAAACACTTAATCTCCGACAGCAATATCTGATTTGGAACCGCATTTTCCACATAGTATATACAAAAACACCTCTCTGTGATCTTCTTCTTTACTTCACTCTTAAAGGTGTTTTCTAGAACAAACGATGACAAACGCTTACAGCGTCAGACGCCACTTAGATCCAGACAGAACGCGACGAGGCCTCGGGTGCTCAAATTGTGTTTTCCACAAAGGTAATTGGGAAAGTTAACGTGCATTCTACAGCGCTAAATACTGGAGGGCTTTCTTGTTCGCGCGTTTTGGTCACTCAAATAATCGATTTGATTAATTGTACACATTTATTCATTCGTATTCACTCTTCGTGTTAAACATCGGCTACAATAATAATATTGTGTAAACATTTCGTTAAAATTATATTTTTTTCTGGAACAGCGGCTACCAGCCTGCTGTTTTGTATTTGTAACTGCCAAGGGTTCTTTTACATGCACACCGTATACACGGGACTTCCGAGTTTATCCATCTATCTTTGAAAGGACTAGCGTCAATCTCACCTCCCTTAAGACCTTTAAAAGCTTGAACTTACGGCATTCGAAACCTCACATGAAGAGTAGAAGTCAGCGCAGTGAATGATCAGAGAGCATAGCTCATAGCTAGTTGTTCGCGTCAGGGTCAGCGAACAAGTGCTGGCCATGAATATATTCCGCTTTCAACCCGTAACTCTGGAAGCAGGCTGCATTAGTGCAGTGTGACTAAGAGAATAGGCAAACCAGGTACCCAAAAAAGACAGGCGAAACCAGCTTTGTCGGACAGAATAACGCAAATATTGTAGCCTTACTGTAAACTACGGTGTGCCGTAACGTCCTTTTCAGAACAAACGTCAATTTGTTTTAGATTTGTTTCGTTCGTTCATTTTTTGAGAGGATTGCTCCTACTTTTCAGCTATAGCGACACACTCGAAGAAATTTATTGGTTTTTAAAGTAAGTTTTTGAGAAATATATATGCTTCTACGTATAGATGAATTATGGCGCATGCATTTAGGTGGATAGGTAAATGGATAAAACTAATCTGGGCATGCATGTTTAGAAAGATCGCCCTTACATATGTAGCGCTGCACAAGAACTTCGGACTAGGGATCGACAATTTATGTATACTGGCTACGAGTCCTGTCAAAATAACCAGGATGACTAGGTCTGTGGTTGAAAAGGTCGGCGCAGCTCTGAGGTATAGATGTATTTTGTCTATTTTTGGGGCTTGTAACTTCTATTGTGTGTGTTATTCGGCTGCTTCTTCTAGTGATTGAGTATCCTTTTACGATATGCATGGAATGTTACAGCGTACCTATTCTTTACTTTCGCGTCGGATCCAGGTCACAGGAGTTAAACAAAAGAAGATTAAAACCTTGAAAAAGATAACAATACGGCGTTCAACAAGGCACGTGATGATGATGATGATTGGCTAGAGCAGTGGTACAAATTGTAGCGTGTCAGATGGAATGTTTTACAAATGGGAACCAGACTTCCTGGCCAAAACCGGACAGCTCACATTACAAGGTAGATTACTATCTGTCCTGGCCGCCGGGATAGATCGGTACCAGCTGTTGGACAAACTTGGGACATGATTTATGTTGCCCTCCTGTCGTCCTCCACGTCTGAATAGAACGGTAGACAGAGCGATTGCTTCTCGTGGCAAATGTGCTGTGTTCTTTTGTCTCAGCAAATTATCGGCTTGTTCAACTCCAGCCGGAGTATAAGGCCACCACTACAGTTGCCATCCTTTAGGAAACCTGCGCCAACGCAACTTTTGCAGTGCCGGTTTCTGTAAAAAGTTTGTTCTGAACGATGAGATCGCTAACACAATACATACTCATTAGCATTTTACGTCATACAGGGATAAGGTAGTGTACTAATCTATCCTTTCCAGCAAGGAACACTGAGATCCACTCCAGTTTACTTAGTTGTAAATCGAACTCTGACATGCAGTTGAACGAGGGAAGATAGCAGAGGAAGACGATATTCACTACTAAAAGTAAGCCGTGACGTAGTTTTACTAAATTATAAATCACTTCAACCATGACGGCAATATTTCCTTTGCGGCCACTACTATCATTTTATTTACCCGTCTTCTTGATCAATATGATATCTTTGTGTTGCAAATGATTCATTCTTTTTTCCCGCTTCATTACAACTGGAAGCACACGTAACCATGGTAACATGTCTCCTTTAAAAGGAAGCAAATTTGCAAGAATTTACAGCATCTGGCAGCGCGCGACAAATCGCGGCCTCCAGGTTGTCATGGTGTCTAACATTTAAAGATCAGAGCTGCACTTAACCCTTTACAGTCCAATATAATTTACAAGATGTTAGTCTTAATGTCAAGGACAAGAACAGTAATTTTGTGTGTTTCATGGCTGACAGAAAACAAGTAATTAAAACTAAGATTATGAATTTTAAATTTAAAGATAAAGCTTTCGTTTATAAATCAAATTTAGATAAATAGCAAGATAAGGTTGATATATGACATGCGACTTCAGATAAATCGGCCTGCAATCGGTGCTACTCTAGCTGATCGCAATGGACAATTTGGACTGTAAAGGGTTAAGGGCACAATTTCTCACAGGCAGTTGACTAAAGAGGTATGGATAGATGTGATCCTTGTAGATGTGAGCGACACGCAGCCAAGCATAGCACATCAACCTGAAGGACCTCGGCCCACCTTCAACAGCACAGCACGTTCGGGATGTCAGGAAAGCTACTGCAACATGTAACCTAACACCCTTTTCATGGCGCACAAAAGAGTAATCTTACTCAGTGTGGGCATACATCAACTGAGTCACCTCCGTAAAGCTGATAATTTGGTTCTTCAACTTCCTTACATTACCACAAAGCTGATATTTTGGTTCTCCAACTTCCTTACATTACCACAAAGCTGATAATTTGGTTCTTCAACTTCCTTACATTACCACAAAGCTGATATTTTGGTTCTCCAACTTCCTTACATTACCACAAAGCTGATATTTTGGTTCTCCAACTTCCTTACATTACCACAAAGCTGATATTTTGGTTCTCCAACTTCCTTACATTACCACAAAGCTGATATTTTGGTTCTCCAACTTCCTTACATTACCACAAAGCTGATATTTTGGTTCTCCAACTTCCTTACATTACCACAAAGCTGATATTTTGGTTCTCCAACTTCCTTACATTACCACAAAGCTGATATTTTGGTTCTCCAACTTCCTTACATTACCACAAAGCTGATATTTTGGTTCTCCAACTTCCTTACATTACCACAAAGCTGATATTTTGGTTCTCCAACTTCCTTACATTACCACAAAGCTGATATTTTGGTTCTCCAACTTCCTTACATTACCACAAAGCTGATATTTTGGTTCTCCAACTTCCTTACATTACCACAAAGCTGATATTTTGGTTCTCCAACTTCCTTACATTACCACAAAGCTGATATTTTGGTTCTCCAACTTCCTTACATTACCACAAAGCTGATAATTTGGTTCTTCAACTTCCTTACATTACCACAAAGCTGATAATTTGGTTCTTCAACTTCCTTACATTACCACAAAGCTGATAATTTGGTTCTCCAACTTCCTTACATTACCACAAAGCTGATAATTTGGTTCTTCAACTTCCTTACATTACCACAAAGCTGATAATTTGGTTCTTCAACTTCCTTACATTACCACAAAGCTGATAATTTGGTTCTTCAACTTCCTTACATTACCACAAAGCTGATAATTTGGTTCTTCAACTTCCTTACATTACCACAAAGCTGATAATTTGGTTCTTCAACTTCCTTACATTACCACAAAGCTGATAATTTGGTTCTTCAACTTCCTTACATTACCACAAAGCTGATATTTTGGTTCTTCAACTTCCTTACATTACCACAAAGCTGATAATTTGGTTCTTCAACTTCCTTACATTACCACAAAGCTGATAATTTGGTTCTTCAACTTCCTTACATTACCACAAAGCTGATAATTTGGTTCTCCAACTTCCTTACATTACCACAAAGCTGATATTTTGGTTCTCCAACTTCCTTACATTACCACAAAGCTGATATTTTGGTTCTCCAACTTCCTTACATTACCACAAAGCTGATATTTTGGTTCTCCAACTTCCTTACATTACCACAAAGCTGATATTTTGGTTTTAAACAATTGTCATAGCACTAGGAACGAAAATGAGATTAATGCGTGCACTGGTCCTGTCAATATTCATCTATGCTTGTGAGACATGGACAGTTACAGCTGACCTTCAACGAAAGATACAGGCCTTGGAGATGAGATGTTTCCGAAGACTTTTAAACGTCACGTACAAAGATTGAGTTACAAATGAGAAAACACGAGATAGGATTACACGAGCAAAAGGGCCTTTTGAAGACCTCTTTGCAACTGTCAAAAGAAGGAAACTAGCTTGGTACGGTCACATTTCGAGATCAAATGGGTCTTGCAAATACAATTCTCCACGGAAAGGTGCATGGCAGACGATGAAGAGGCCGGCCCAAAAAGAGGATGGAGGACAACATAGAAGAATGGACCAGATCAGTCACAGGCAGCGGCAGTTGACAGAGCAGGGTGTGGTGTGGCGTTGTGAGGATGTCTTCATGTGTGCCCCAACGACCTCACCGGTTACGGGATGACCTAACCTGACCTGGTCATAAATACACATTCTTGATACCAAGTTTTCCAATATTTATAATGTGCCTGAACGTTTTAGTGCCAATTTTACTTCGCAATAATAAATGTTGGTACTTGTCGGTTTATTCACCTGAATTAAAACGTATCCCTAACAGTACCTCAGACGGACCGCGGTAAAAACAGAAATAGGTCATTATAAATCATATTGCAATATATTTAACATTGAAACACAAAGTCGAGACAAAAATTATTGCATTTTTTAAACAGAAATTACCAATTAAAATATGTATCAAACCATACATTACATAATTTCACAACAGTTTTGGAGCCACTCACATATTCACTATACAAAAAATTTGCTCGTCGACCAAAAAGAGGTTATCAAATCGGGTTAAAGAAATAATTTTACTGCGGTGCGGCAGGGGTACTGTTAGGGATACGTTTTTATTCAAGTGAATAAAACAAGTATCTAAATGTTTCTAAAAGCAAAACATATTCCGAAGTGAATTAGTTAAATGACACAACATATAATATATTCCCCATGCAGTTTTCTCTGAATTTCAAGATAAGACTGTCGGCCTCGTGTTACGCAGTAACGAATACGCAAACATTAAATAAGGAAAGCTAATTTTCAAGAACAATTAACGCAAACAGTCCGGCAGGTTATACAACTCTTTGAATACTTGGAATCACGGTATTCAAAACTACGAGGAACTTTTCATCCAACATTATGCCTTGCTTCTACATTTAACAAAAATGTGGCTTCTAGATCCTAATTAAGTTTATAATACTCTGATTTACAATGATTCCCCTCGCGCTTCAATTCGAAGAAGGCGTTTTAACTACAGCTGGTCCGTTTGCAGGAAGTATGTATCCTTTCCTTCTCCCCCCTCGTCTCCTTTCTCTATAAACCAAATCTATACCTCCTCGTAGATCTCATTGCTGATCGATTTATGTATATGTGGGTCCATTCTGTGGCTGTAAATTCTTTTAACATACATACACACACATACACCCATACATATTTACACACACACACATACATACATACATACATACATACATACATATTTACACACACACATACATACATACATACATACATACATACATACATACATACATACATACATACATAAAGGCTATACATGTCCTCTCGGTATCTGAGATTAGACGTCTTTAATCATCAAACAACTTATCTAACAATAGAAGAACTGTCCTGACGTTTGTCTGAGTCACGTTTTCTTTATCTCCCTTCTAACAGTGTTTTCCCTAGTTCTTATCGACGCCATTTTGAAACTCCACTTCCGTTTGTTGAATTGTTAACAAGGTCTACCTCACACATGAAGGAAACACTAAAACCAGCGTTATGTTAACAACGGCACACACTACAATATACAGTGCTTTGTTTAATTGCTTGCTTACGTACATTTCCGTTTACTTTTTAGAACCGTAGCCAGAGTCAGTTGTCATTCTTAGACCGAGTGTAACGCATTGGTTATTGTAATCCCGTGTTGTTTGTTGTAGGATTTCAGTTATACCATCTATCCATCTGCCACTCGGTCTTCCTTGTCTTTGTAGCCAGATCTTATTGCGTTGTAATCGTGCAGTGGGAGCGTGTAGCCAAGCCGACAGTGAGCTGGCTCAAATATGGGCATGGTTCGTTATTGGTACGACAGTTTCTTCAGTCAACCTAGCTATAAATGGGTACCTGATATATGGATTGGCATAAACAGCAAGTTTTGATGCACTTAAAAATGGATATTGTGGGGACAAATCTAACCCGCGCAATCTCGTGCTGCAGTGGCGCCAGTCAGGCGGAGGAAGTTAAGTTACGTTCTTTATTTTTCTTTTATTGATTTAAATCATGAGCTAGGGATCAAGATGCTGAGCAGCGCGTGAGCTGCAGTGGTCAGTGACCCATAGCTGACTGCTATCGTCAGGGCTAGAAAACCAGAGCTGCCAAGACCTTTCTACACCTCGACGCGGTGATCCTGGATAACAAGCTGCAGCAGGGCAGACTGGCTAAGGAGAAGGGATCGAAGAGGAAATGCTAACCCGGTACTCAAAACATGCTTGCTAAAGTTGGATGTGTTGGACCGAAAGGTGCAAATATCGCAGTCAAGCTGTACACTGCGACACAACGCATTCCGTTTTCTGGACTACATTCTGTTACTTAAGCCCTTTCAGGGTTTGGTAGCGGGAAATTAAGAACGAACGAACCCAAGCCAAGCCAAACCAAACCATGAGCTTAGCACAACTTTCTTATAACTTAATAATGTTTTATCTATCGGTTGGGAAGGATTACTTCATTTAATTTTGTTCTGTAACATTTTGATTCATTAAAAGACCGCACTTACTGACACGCAGGGCCGCATGCAGCCATAAGGCCGCAAGTTCCCAACGCTACACTAATTGATAGGCCAGCAGACGTAGCGATAATCGTTATGCAAGTACTGAGTATGTGTGTGGCCGCACGCTTTTCGAAGACGCAGTGCGAACGGTATTCCAAGAATTCCACGTAAACGAGGTTTAGTGATCACAAGACCTCTTCTTAAACGTGGATGACGTCGGATCCGCTGATTTCCATCAGGTATACTAATACAAGATTGATCGATCAAAGGGCCACAAATAAGTGGCTGGTCTCGTGGATGTACCGCTAGTAGACACAAGTGAACATTCTGTGATTTAACTATGTCTATTTTAGTTATCTTCATCTGGTTCTTTCATCTGCGGTTATCAGGTTAGACTGTTTTACCTGTCTCGACACGATCCTGTCTACCCATTGATAAGTGGATAATTGGTTTACCGAAAGAGTAGGGAAGGCTGAGACATTGTATCTTCGACGGTAGTGTATGTGCAACTATATATTTTTGTTTGTGTCCGAACAATTTACTGCTACAAGTAGTAAAGTGGCAGAGCGTTTAAGTAGAAGACTGAGAGTGTGTGTAAGTAAAACACTACCAGAGTGTCTAAGTGGAGACTAGCAGAGTGTCTAAGTGGAGACTAGCAGAGTGTCTAAGTGGAGACTAGCAGAGTGTCTAAGTGGAGACTAGCAGAGTGTCTAAGTGGAGACTACCAGAGTGTCTAAGTGGAGACTACCAGAGTGTCTAAGTGGAGACTAGCAGAGTGTCTAAGTGGAGACTACCAGAGTGTCTAAGTGGAGACTGACAGAGTGTCTAAGTGGAGACTAGCAGAGTGTCTAAGTGGAGACTAGCAGAGTGTCTAAGTGGAGATTAGCAGAGTGTCTAAGTGGAGACCGACAGAGTGTCTAAGTGGAGACCGACAGAGTGTCTAAGTGGAGACTAGCGGAGTGTCTAAGTGGAGACTAGCGGAGTGTGTGTAAGTGGACGACTGGCAGAGTGTCTAAGTGGAGACTAGCAGTGTGTGTAAGTGGACGACTGGCAGAGTGTCTAAGTGGAGACTAGCAGTGTGTGTAAGTGGAGTCTAGCAGTGTGTCTAAGTGGAGACTGGCAGTGTAAAAAAGTGGAGACTAGCAGTGTGTGTAAGTGGACGACTGGCAGAGTGTCTAAGTGGAGAGTAGCAGAGTGTCTAAGTGGAGACTAGCAGTGAATGTAAGTGGAGACCGACAGAGTGTCTAAGTGGAGACTAGCAGTGTATGTAAGTGGAGACCGACAGATTGTCTATGTGGAGACTAGCATTGTATGTAAGTGGTGACCGACAGTGTGTCTAAGTGGAGACTAGCAGTGCATGTAAGTGGAGACCGACAGAGTGTCTAAGTGGAGACTAGCAGTGAATGTTAGTGGAGACCGACAGAGTGTCTAAGTGGAGACCGACAGAGTGTCTAAGTGGAGACCGACAGATTGTCTTCTAAGTGGAGACTAGCAGTGTATCTAAGTGGAGACCGACAGAGTGTCTAAGTGGAGACTAGCAGTGAATGTAAGTGGAGACCGACAGAGTGTCTAAGTGGAGACTAGCAGTGTATGTAAGTGGAGACCGACAGTGTCTAAGTGGAGACTAGCAGTGAATGTAAGTGGAGACTAGCAGAGTGTCTAAGTGGAGACTAGCAGTGAATGTAAGTGGGACTAGCAGAGTGTCTAAGTGGAGACCGACAGAGTGTCTAAGAAGTTGGGCCATATGTGTAAGTGTACACTGGCAGAGTGTCTACGTGGAGACCGTCAAAGGGTCTAAATTGAGACTGGCAGAGCGTCTAAGTAGAGACTGACAGAGCGTCTATGTGGAGACTGACAGAGCGTCTAAGTGGAGACTGACAGAGCGTCTATGTGGAGACTGACAGAGCGTCTAAGTGGAGACTGACAGAGCGTCTATGTGGAGACTGACAGCGCGTCTAAGTGGAGACTGGCAGTGTCTAAGTGCCAGAGTGGCATTACATTTATGTTGCACAGCACTTACTTTTCACAACCATAGTACATGGTTAGCTTCCTGCAATCGACACGCTAAAGCCGACACAGCTGTAAATGGATACCTGGCTTACTATTATGAAAACAAAAGGCAGCGATAAAGGAAACTGGTTACCCCACTTTATGAAAACCTGAAGACCAGTACAACGAAGTCTCTAACACAGCATCCCTTACAACAGTGACTGCAATTACCGTTTTATCTGTGTGTGATAGTCTCTCTATAGTCGCTGGTCCTGGTTAGCAATTGACGGTCCTGCCTACCGGAACGCAAACCAGGTAACCTGACCCAGACAGAAGAAAGAAGAGACTATGAAAACCCTGGTACGGCCGCATTAAAAACAGTATTCATGGGATTTTGATCAGACCAACCGCGAGACGATGAAGTGATTCCTCACACCTGGCTGGTATATGGACGAGATGGATAGGAAGAGACATAAGAGAGAGAGAGATAGATAGATAGATAGATAGATAGATAGATGGATGGATGGATGGATGGATGGATGGATGGATGGATGGATGGATGGATGGATGGATGGATGGATGGATGGATGGATGGATGGATGGATGGATGGATGGATGGATGGATGGATGGGTGGGTGGGTGGGTGGGTGGGTGGGTGGGTGGGTGGGTGTTTGGGTTGGGCGGGCGGGCGGGCGGGCGGGTGGGTGGGTTGGGTGGGTGGGTAGTTTTTGGGTGGGTTTGGGTTGTGTTTTGGTTGGTTGGGTGCATATTGCATTGGATTGAATTTGATATGAGGTAGTGGGTATTGGGTAGGTAAGTAGGTACCTAAATAGATAGATGGATGAATTGGATGTATTAAATTGATGGATTAGTGGCCTGAG
Source organism: Ariolimax columbianus (assembly GCA_036924085.1). NCBI lineage: Eukaryota > Metazoa > Mollusca > Gastropoda > Stylommatophora > Arionidae > Ariolimax > Ariolimax columbianus. The sequence continues at coordinate 18,356,121 of JAVGWX010000019.1, forward strand.
ATTTGGGTATTGGGTAGGTAGTTAGGTGGGTTGGATATTGGGTTGGCACGTAAGTGTTAGGCAAATATATAGATAGATAAGATATGATGGGAATGTGGGTTGGGGGGGGGGGGATATATGGGTGGGTAGGTATACACACATATATAGAGAGAGAGAGAGAGAATGTGGTTTGAACTGTAGAGGTTTAATTCTTACTGATCATACCATTATGTCTGCCAATCTGTCTACATATTTCGTTCATTCAGTTTGTTTGCGTAATTCTGCTTGTCATAGTATATTACTCCTTGTAGTTTTTGGATGTGTACGTGAGACAGAGAGAATCGGGAAATTTTGATGAAGAAATCTGGGGAAGGCTGATTGAATGTTGAAATAAATACAGAACGTGAGGAGATAATGAGGGCGAGAGGGTTAGCGGACATAATGAGGATGTTGTGTGTAAATGGAATAGATAGATAGGTAGAAAGTCTCCGTCGATGGATAAATGGACGGATTGAGAGAGGTATGGCTGGACGGATGGATGTATGTATTAGATGGGCGTGTGAGTGGGTAGGTGACATATGGGCGTGTGAGTGGTAGGTGACATGGGCGTCTGAGTGGGTAGATGACATGGGTGTGTGAATGGGTAGATGACATATGGGCGTGTGAGTAGGTAGGTGACATATGGGCGTGTGAGTGGGTGAGTGGGTAGGTGACATGGGCGTGTGAGTGGGTAGGTGACATATGGGCGTGTGAGTGGTAGGTGACATATGGGCGTGTGAGTGGTAGGTGACATATGGGCGTGTGAGTGGTAGGTGACATATGGGCGTGTGAGTAGGTAGGTAACATATATACTTATAGATGTTGCTTAATCTCCACAATGAGTTTACTCTTTAGTTTTTTTATATGCCCTGAAAAGGACGCTATGTGGCGGGTTGTAGTAGCTTTCCTCACATCTCGAGCATGCTGATGAAGGTGGGCCGCGGTCGTCCAGGTGGTTGGCTTAATCTGCATGGCGCTCACTACTACGGGTATCACATCGGTCCACATCTCGTCAGCAAGTCTGCCTTGAAAACAGCGTGTTTCCAGGTAATGCTACATGGAAGAGAGATTATGGTCTTGGTCAGTATGATGTGAATGGTTGGACTAGCGTCTCAGTTCCCCATACTTATAGATTTTCAGGTAAGCAGACAGACAGAGTATACAACCATACCAGCGGGCAGGGATCATGTAGTATGTATGGTCATCTCAAGAAGCGCTGTAGCTTCTATTAGGGTAGAAATGATATAGCTGATTATTTCTTTATTTCTCTACAGTGTTATCAGTTCAGGTAGTAAATTGCCGAGCAACCAGTCAAGAGGAAATAGATAACGTATTAAGTGAAAACATTCAACGTAACAAGTCAAGTGGCGAGTGACAGAGATTAGATGGGACTTGCTGGAGAAAAAGCTTGACTGTTTAGATTTTAAAATATAACACTCGTTGAAATAATATGACGGAAGTGAAGATGGTGTTTTAGATTTCATAAACAGAGGTAAATAATTAGGTGCACAAGTAAGTGACACAATGTTTACAAATTGTGACAGAGGAGGAGAGTAGATACGTATATTTAATGTGGAGAAGAATATCAGGCACAATAGACAGACAAAGCAGCACAGACACCAGTTTGTATGTCTGTGTGCGTGCGTATGGGCGGTGCTAATATACAAATGATACACATTTATTTGCTGCATTATGTATTTATCTACATAACACAACACGACACACAAACACGTTTGCACATACACTAAAAGCGGTGTATACACATTTTAATGGCAATTATAATATGCTAATAAAGGCAAAGAAATTATCTTGCATTTCTATCTGTGAATTATGTACTAGGCTGCATCATGAACTGTTGATACAGTCAATCAGTTTAATCTGATACTATCGGTATTATTGTGTGTATTGCATAGGTATATACATACATGCATAAATACCGCTCATTTAGCTATCTCCCTGTCTTCTCTTCTTCTTCTTCTTCTTCGTTCATTCTCAATCTCCCACTACCAAACCCTGAAAGGGCTTAAGTAGCAGAATGTAGTCCAGAGAACGGAATGCGTTGTGTCGTAGTTTACAGCGTGGCTGCGATATTTGCACCTTTCGGTCCAACACATCCGACTTCAGCAATCATTTTTTGAGTACCGGGTTAGCATTCCCTCTTCGATCCCTTCTCCTTAGCCAGTCTGCCCTGCTGCAGCCTGTTATCCGGGATCACCGCGTGGAGGTGTAGAAGGCTCTTGGCAGCTATGGTTCGCTGGCCCTGATGCTAGCAGTCAGCTATGGGTCGCTAACCACTGCAGCTCATGTGCTGCTCAGCATCTTGATCCTCATCTCCCTGTCTGATACACACCAAATCCTTCCCACTCTAACGCGCCCCCCCTCCCACCGCCCAACCCCACTTCGTCCCTCGCCTTCATTCTTTTTTCGTTTTCTTCTGTCCTCTCCTCCTTTTCTTCTCCTCTCTCTTTCTCTCTCTCTCCTCTTCCCCCCCCCCCCCCCCCCAACAAATAAAAAGGAAACAATTAACTAAATCAATAAAGTGTGTCAGGATTCACATGTGATCTGATGCACAAGGTCTGTGGCAGAAAGAATTTATATATGTAGTTAGGAGCCATAAATGGCATGCCCCTGATCACGAAATCACAGGCTGATCTACAGATTAACGTGCAGGTCTGGGAAGAAGAGTTGAAGAAGACAGGAATGCATGTCAGCAAGTCCAAAGCAAAACCATGGTGATCACCAGAAATTAGATGAGACATCAGATAACCCTGGGAACACGACCACTGGAGCAGATCAGCCACTTCAAATATCCAGGAGTGGTAATAGACAGCAGGGGAAGAATCAGAGAAAATATTTACACGAAGGGCTGGTAGACTTTTGAATGCAATAAACAAAGGATTCCTCTGCAAATGAGAAATAAGCAGGAAAACAAATATGGATGTATACCATTCGACCTATGTGCCTGTCCTGGACATATGGATGTGAGTCATGGGCAATGCCCACAACCCAAGAAAGGCAACTACAAACTTCAGAAAGGAGGTACCTAAGAAATTGGATTTATGTGACAAAAAGGGACAAGATCCGTAACCAGACAATACGTAGCAACCCCTGCAGACACCACTGGAGCACCACAGTGGTTTGGTCATGTCTGTAGAATGGAAGAAGATCGGATACCAAGACGGCCATTGGAGACAAAAAGTCAAGGTCGCAGACCCCCAGGACGTCCCAAGGTACGTTGGGAAGACAACATACGACAGTCCCTAAGTGACCGAGGGCTGGATTAGAAAGAGACCAGAAGAAAGATGGCAGATAGTACAGTATGGCGTTCTCTCTGGCAAACATCTACACTTCACGGTAGAAGAGGAGCGTCTAAGTAAAGTAAAACGTTCGGAGCCATGATGTTGGAGCATGGACATTTAGCAAGTCAGAACGGACGAGAAAGAAATGAGGTCTAGATCAAGGGAAGACCGAGGGAACATTTGGACAAAAACACGCTCGCAAATTATGGTCAACACAGTAAAGTCGGGAAAGACCGAGGCAGGAAAACATGGAAAAATAACAACAGATGGCGCCTCGGTGTTTTGGGCCCGGAGCCAACGGTCGTGAAAATGAGTGCGGGACTTCAAAGTGTTTTTCAGAACAAGGCACGTGGCGATTCGGGGTGTTAGGGTCAAATACAATGTGTTGGTCGCATGAGGGGTCAAACAAGTTTTCTGCTCTCTGACAGCGAATCATTGGCAGCTCCAGTGGGAACTGGAGTCATTATCTCTGTTTTCATTCTTGGTATCATGCGTTTCTTGATGTCTTTATTTGTAACTTTCGAATAATAGAAGTAGTAACAGTAGTAAATTTAGCTGAATAAAAGGATCTCCTGTAACATTGGGTGATATTAGAATTTCACTAATTTTTGCTCTCTGTTGTCAAAACCAAATTGTTAACCAGAATCAACAAAGGTAAATTGTATTTCAAATTTCTTCACGAAATCTGGAATTCTGATGGATTCCTAGTCATAATTAGTCAAAAGCTATCCGTTCCTCAACAATGTATTTAATCTTGTGCGGGTACCAACCCTGTCTCAAGTCGTGTAGTTTTGTAATAAAGTGACTAGAGGACCATAGGATTGTTCATACCCACTAAAGTCTCTCTCTCTCTCTCTTCCCCCCCCCCCCCCCAAATCTGGAGCTGTATGATTCTGGGGCAGGTATTGACCATCTCTTTCCTGATCAGCGGGACATGCTTGAGCGGGATCGTTGGTTTACACTACTTTTTCCTGGCTGTTGTACCACTCCGTTTTTATCTTATTGGCTTATAATCGAGTGGATTCTCCAGGGAAAATAAGATTTGTTGTTCAACACAAATGTAAAGTCACACCAGCTATATGACTAGGAGGCGTGACAAGTGACTTAGACTACAACGTAGCCTAAACGTGAAACATCCGTTTATAAATTCCAACGGTGGATAGATTGTTCAAGAAAGAAAAAGAAATACAGGGAAAACCCAGTCTTTCTTAGTCACCAGCAAGAATTCAATGCGAAAAAAAGAGTTCATCTTTAGCCGAAGATCGAGCATTTGAAATACCTGTCACTTTTGTCAGACAGGGTTTTGATACTCCGTAATGCTAAACTTCTTTTTTCAACTAGTCTGAGCACAGCCTGGCTACTGTACCCTAGTATTACATATATGCTTTCTCTTCTCTCTCCTCCCCCCCCCCCCTTTCACATATAACAGCCTTCCAGGCGAACCGCATAAAAATAGTGAGTTTAAAAAAATAATCTTTGTAGCAATCACCTGAAGGATCAAAACGCGAAAGGATTGAAAAATAAGTCGAAGGATTTCGTGACTGACAGCTAGAGCCCGTCATGTTTATTAAAGCGCCCGCCACTCCACTCCCCTCGTTCCAATCTCCGTTCGCTGTTAGGATGGGCAGTGTCCCAATCACCTGTCATAGGTTGAGTTACGTGCGACATCTCCTGGTAGCTGTAAACAAGTATGGTACTTCTAAGTTTTACCTGGGAGAGTTTCGGCCTAGTTGTTCTGTGGTCACTTCTGTGGAGCTGCAAACATGCAGCCACACAAGTCTACAACTATTTGTCTTTTACCACATCATACAGACAACTGTCTAGTGGTTTGATTTATGACATTAACTGTTGCTGCATCCACTACTACTACTACTACTGCTGCTGCTGCTGCTGCTGCTGCTATTACTATTCCGTGTGATTCCGTGGCGAAGTGGTTAAGCCGTCGGTCTCGTGATCAGGTGGGTTCGACTTCGGACTCCGCCGTCTTTTTCACGGCTGCTTGATGCGGAGTCTCCTGCATCTCGTTGTCGCGCCCTAGTTGTCTTGTCCTTGACTTTCCACTGGGGACGAGCGGCACGAGCCGAGAGAGTGAGGAAAAAAGGTAGCGCAGTTAATCCTTACTAACAATAGAGCTAGCAAATACATTATGCCATCATCGTCTACGCCATCATCGTCTACGTTGGGCGGCGGCCTTTGCATTGCCTTTTGATTACTACTACTATTACTACTACTACTACTACTACTGCTGCTGCTATTATTATTATTACTATTATTACTACTACTATTACTATTACTACTACTATTACTGCTAATAATAATAACAATACTATACAGAACAAGCACAGTTAATATGATAGATAACGGTAGCATACACGTACTAATGCGATGACGTATGAAAACTGATACAAATACTATTCCATATAGTTACAAATACTATTCCATTTGTTTGCAAAGCAAAATGACAGAATCGTCACCCGCCACTTAGATTGTCTTCTTGAGTTCTGCCATCGTGAATACTGCTGATCTTCACGCCTGCTTTGGTATCCTTTTTTTCTCTCACGTTTGTGTGTTCATATCCAGCGCATGTCTGCTTATATTGTTTACAGTACTTCACGAAGGCCGACAATATTCATCTCCACCTTATCTGCTAAATCTTCAGCTGTATCCTGTTACCGTCTTGTTCTCGGCCACTCCTCGATATTTGTTAATACTTTGCTTCCGTGCACCTGGAAACAGAATGTATTTTACAGCAGCCTGTCCAAAGAGGTGATGATCGACACAGTGATCACTGCCGAGGTTGGTCTATTGAGAAACTTTGTTTATTATTAAGTACAGTAACTATTCCAAAGTCAGCAGTATATGTTTGGCAACTGGTGATGTAATGAGCAAGTATCTGCAGTTTTCTCGTGCCCTGGTTTTTTTCTCCCTCTCAAATTGGCGCCGAACCAGTGAAATCCAGTGCAGGAAATATCTGATGAACGACAGTTCAGAACCCGTTGAAATTCATGTACATATTACATAAACGTACATTACATACCATGCCACATGCCATTCTATACCATTTCGTACTATACTATATTATACTATGATATGTTATCCTATCCTATACTATACTATACCCTCATTACTATACCCTCATTCCCATTCCCTCCTCATCCTTTCTGAGTTCTAAAAAAATGCAAGGTTGTTTACTCTGTTGTTTCTTTCTGACTCTCTCTCTCTCTCCCTCTCTTTCTCACTCCAGCTACCTTATTCTCCCCTACTCCCTCCTCTTCGCTCTACCTCTTCGCTCTCTCCTCTTCACCATTCTTTTTCCCCACACTCTCTTATCTTTCCTGCCTTTCTTTTCCCCCCCCCCCCCCCCCCCCATCATTTTTCGCTCATTCATCTCCCCCATTCCCTCATCGTTTTTACTAACTCATCTTCCCGCCCTCATCTTCCCCTCGACCTCCAGAAGTTTCCAACACCAATCTCTGGAATATGACAATCTCTTTCGCGAGATACAGGCCTTCCCTTGCTATCAGTTTTGTCCCTTTGAAGCTTTGAGGCCTGCCTATGGGGAATACCCTTACACGGAAACCAATTGTCTCGACTGTCGAAGGTTGTCGCCCTCAAATGCGGGTCAAGGTCCCATTTTACACGTCTGCTGTTTTTCTATGCAGATTGCTTTTGTTTTTCTTCGCAGTCTTGCTAACAGAAAGAAACACCATCACTCTCGCTGTTTTCCCTTCGGGTTTCTTTTCAGGATCATTTGAGGCAAGCACCCCCCTGACCCGCCTTATTTGTTTTTTGTTGGTTCCTATTTTACATTTTTTAAATAATGGTTGAATCTATTTATTTTTTCAGACGCACATGCAACCGTAAAAAGAGATGTACCTAATCTCTCTATCCCTCTCCCGCTCTCTCTCTCTCTCAATCTCTCTACGCACATACAGATTGCTGTCCAGTATAACCGCTTGACCGTAGCAGTTATTATTGTGTGGCCAATCAGAAAACAGCTTTCGGTGTCTTTCCTGGCATCATCTAATCCTGCTCTCTGTATTTGGGATCTGGAATTCGAAATGGAGGCACAAAAGTCCTAGTTTGTGTTCTTCTGTAATACAACTCTACAGTGGAGGCGTACCTATCTAGTGTAACGTTTATCATCAAACTTATAAATGTCTCATACCGAGTATGTCATTAAATCGGTCACAAAAGGCAAATTATAAAATAATTGAGATGCAAGTTTGCAAAATATTCGGTTACATTGTCCATTATGTCGCAACATAATTTCCATCAATTTATGTACACTTATTCAATAACGTTTTCAATGCACCAAAACCCCATTCCTTCATCTTCCTCTCTCCCTGTCTTCCTCACTCACATTTATCACCCACTCCCTCATAATCGTCTTTCCTTTATCGCCGTCATTCCCTCATCTTCGTCCCTCATCTGCCACTTGAGCTCCAAAAGTTTCCAGTTACATTTGCAATTTTCGTTTAACCTATTCAACAATCACGAAACGTTTCCTGTCAGCGTGGGATAGTGCATTATGCTGTAGGTTAAACCATGCGAACACCATATTACAGTTTCTACACAGTCCATCGTTACTCGTTAGTCAGCTCAGATCATCTCCCCCACTCGCGGCACAAACGCTTCTGTTGCAATGTGGAATAGGACGATCAGGCGAGGCTTAATTGGCAATTTTAGAGCGTTCTTAAGAAAATGTATCGACCCAGATACTCACCTCTTTATACCACACATACTTTTCACTATAGACGGGTGCGTTTCTTTATGAATGTCCTATGCAGAAAGTCAGAGCGAACAAATGGGTAAACTTACTCATCATGAGCATTCGATATTCAACAACAACAACAACCTTTGGTAAACTAATGACGTATGTGTGTATGCCCAGTCCTCGAAATATGTATATTATTTAAAAGTAATAGATTGCCTGTTTTCAACAACAAAAAAACACACACACAAAAACACACACACACACACACAATCACCTAGGTCAGAGGTGGGCAAAACCTCGCAATACGTATATAAAGATTGTTTCTGTGTCTGTTAGAATAATTATTCTAATTTCTGTTGTCATTCCATTTGACAATTTTCAAAGCGTAGGGGCTCTAAGAACAGCTGCAATAGTCAATATTGAAAATTAAACAGCTGCAAAAGCTATTGTGGAAAACAAAATAGATGCAATAACCATCGTGGAAAATAGAACAGGTGCGATAGCCATTGTGGGAAAAAGAACAGCTACAATAGCCGCTTTTGAAATCAGAACAGCTGCATTAACCAATGTTGAAATGCGAACAGCTGTATTAACCAATGTTGAAATACGAACAGCTGCATTAACCAATGTTGAAATACGAACAGCTGCATTAACCAATGTTAAAATACGAACAGCTGCATTAACCAATGTTGAAATACGAACAGCTGCATTAACCAATGTTGAAATACGAACAGCTGCATTAACCAATGTTGAAATACGAACAGCTGCATTAACCATTGTGGAATACCGAACAGCTGCATTAACCATTGTGGAACACAACGGCCATGCCAGAGATACAATCATAATGGCAATCGGACACCACAAAAACAACAAAATTTACATCCTGTCTGAATACAAGCTACAAATTTAGCGTGGGCTAGTGGTTAAGTGGCACGGCTCACAACCAGAAGGTGCTGGGTTCGTTCCCCATCACAGCACCGGCCGTTACCCCGGGGAAGCAAACCCTTAGAAAATGCAGGAAGAAGCAGACCCTTACATAAAATGCATGCTGAAGTCGGATGCACTGGGCCGACAGGCGCAAAATAAAAACCACAGTGCAACGCACAACCGCCTTGGGGAATAGAGAAATAAGGCGAACGCAAAAAAAAATTAAAAAATTATGGCAATCGGACACCACAAAAACAACAAAATTTACATCCTGTCTGAATACAAGCTACAAATTTGGTCCATTCCTTCTCATTGCAAAAGTACACGGAAAAGAGGAGGAAGCTGGACTAGCCAAAGAGAGATAAGGCAAAAACCAAACTGAAGGCGTAGCATGTGAAGACATTGATAACAAATAAACTTCAAAGATAAATAGGACAATGAAACTCAGGATCTATTCGTCATTTTCTTTGATCTTTCTCAAACTCCCGCTACCAAGCCCCGAAAAGGGATTTGGAAGTAGGAGAACGGAATGCGTTGTATCGTAGTTTACAGATTGATTGCGATATTTTCACTTTTTGGTTCGACACATTAGCATGGTCTTTCTAAGTACCGGGTTAGTCTTCCCTTTTCGATCCCTTTTTCTGAACTTAATGATTTAAGAGCAGTACTCTGTCAACTATGCCAGAAGTCCGCACCAAAAAGAGAAGTGGTACAGTGGGTTCCATCCCACTGTAACATCCAAGGCAACGAGGAGGCAGACAGACTGGCAAAAGAAGGTGCAAGACTACCACAACTAGACCCTAGTGTAACCTACAAAGAGTCAAAAAGGCTTATTAGAGCTAGATACATGACCAAATGGGAAACAGAACACACTGGCTACACAAAAAACGATGCCTACTACCAGCCGAACAGAAGAGAGCAGGTCGTGGTTTTCAGACTCCGCACAGGCCACAAAACACTGGGGTACCACCTATTCAATAAATTGAAGATAGGTGGCACTGACGAATGCTCGAGTGCCACAGAGGAAATGACCGTTGAACATCTGCTGCAAAATTGCCCAACATGCGAGGACCAGAGAAAGCACATGTGCCCATCACCAGTGCCAACACTAGACAAGCTCTATGGCAGTGTCAACAGCCTCAGGATGACAGCTGCTTTCTTCGAACAAATTCAAGTTGACGTCTGACAGCGTACGAAGAAGAAGAAGAAGAGGAAGATCCCTTTTTCCCCTTCTCTGTTGCAGCCTGTTATCCAGGGTCACCACATGAAAGTGGAGAAGGATCTTAAGATCACTAGCCTTGACCCTAGCGGTCAGCTTTGGGTCGCTGACCAATACAGCTCATTCGCTGCTCAGCATCGTGATCTTAAATTATTGCCTCGCTCTCATACTAAATTGGTCGGGAAAACGTATATTGCCACTCTGTTCCTTTAGTGGAACCTGCAGACTAAGAATGTTGTTTTTAATGCATGCTTCACACACCAAATGGGTTGGAAAAGTCAATGCTGCCACTCTGTTCCTTTAGGGGAACCTGCAGACTTAGAATGCTGTTTTAAATACATGCGTCACACACCAAATGGGTTGGAAAAGTCAATGCTGCCACTGTTCCTTTCGTGAAACCCACATACTTAAAGAACTGTTTGTTTCTCTGTCTCATACCAAATGGGTTTCAGAAAATCCTGCTGTTATTCAGCTCTTATTCATGGAGCCACGTATCTTAGACACTGCTCTTCTGCGGCCATTTCTCCACAAAGCAGGCGCATATCTAGGTCTTCAATTTGCAATCTAATTGGCGTGTTAAACAGAACACAGCCATTAAATGCAGCCCTTGTTCTTCTTTCGGAACTGCATCACTGCACTTACGATTACTGCACGTTCATTTCCGGGCCTTTTCGTACAATATCTCTCCTCTTTATCGTTGTGTTTAGCTGGCTTGTACACAGTCTGCTTTTTCTAAAGCTTCTAGATTATTCAGTGTCTGAAAAGAGAACAGGCTTATGTTTGTTCTCTATCTCTTCGATTTGCTTTTCTGCAGTTTCTGTGCCTCAAGCGATTAACTTTTCACGTGTCTGGGCCAGCCTCGACTGTAAACACCTGTTTAATGACACACTCGGTGTTCCATACTAATTTTGGCCGCAGCATTATTCTCAGGTTTGAACACCAAAACAGACGTTCTCAAGTTTGTGGTTAACTTGAGTCGCTATTGTTGTCCATGTTGTCTAACGAAAGTGCCTGATTTATTTCTCAGTTGCTTTTCATCCATGTGTTGTTTTCAAGAACGTGAAGAGAATTTCGTTGTATTTCTGCGTCCCCCTCTAATTAGTTTTCTTCCAGTTTGGGTGAAAACTAAAGTCTTGTTGTTCCCCTTTGGCTGGAACAGCTATTGTTGTCTGCTTGATTAGTTGTCTCTCGTGTATACACAAGCCCACATAGAGAAGTGTTTTCGAGTGTTCCCCCTGGGGGCCACGTTCTGTGGCTAGTGCTTTGCGTACTTTATGTTTGTTTGTACCCCCCCCCCCCCCTCTCTCTCTCTCTCTCTCTCTCTCCATATATATATATATATATATATATATATATATATATAATCAATGTGACCATGTATATAAATAAACGGGCTATCTATTTTGTGTGTTTGAGCACTAATATGCATGTCTAGTTTCTATTTGTGTGCACGATCCCATGTCTGTACGTGATCCCTATTATATCTGCCGGACGTGATCCCTTATCTCTTTTCTAGGCTTGATCCTTATTATCCCTGCCAGCTTGATCCATGTTTTCTATACCAGGCTTGATCCGTGTTTTCTATGCCAGCTTGATCCATGTTTTCTATACCAGGCTTGATCCATGTTTTCTATGCCAGCTTGATCCATGTTTTCTATACCAGGCTTGATCCATGTTTCCTATACCAGGCTTGATCCATGTTTTCTATACCAGGCTTGATCCGTGTTTTCTATGCCAGCTTGATCCATGTTTTCTATTCCAGGCTTGATCCATGTTTTCTATTCCAGGCTTGATCCATGTTTCCTATACCAGGCTTGATCCATGTTTTCTATACCAGGCTTGATCCGTGTTTTCTATGCCAGCTTGATCCATATTTTCTATACCAGGCTAGATCCATGTTTTCTATTTTCAGATTTTATTTCAATTTTCCCTGACAAACGCGATCCATTATCTCTCTGCCAGACTTGATCCCTAGTTTTCCTGCCAGACTTGATCGGTATTCTCTCTGACAGATCTGGTCCCTATTGTCTCTTCCAGATTTGATCCTATTCTCCCTGCCAATCTTGATATTAATTCTTCCTACTTGGAGTGATCCCTATTTTCCATGACATACTTGATCCCTATTTTCTATGACATACGATCCCTATTCTTCCTGCCTGACGTGATCTCTATTCTCCATGACAGATTTGATCCCTATTCTCCATGACACACTTGATCCCTATTCTTCATTATAGACGATCCCTATTCTCCATGACAGACTTGATCCCTATTCTCCATGACAGACTTGATCCCTATTCTCCATGACATACTTGATCCCTATTCTTCATTATAGACGATCCCTATTCTCCATGACAGACTTGATACCTATTCTTCATTATAGACGATCCCTATTCTCCATGACAGACTTGATCCCTATTCTCCATGACAGACTTGATCCCAATTCTTCATTATAGACGATCCCTATTCTCCATGACAGACTTGATCCCTATTCTTCATTATAGACGATCCCTATTCTCCACGACAGACTTGATCGGTAATCTTCATTACAGACGATCCCTATTCTCCATGACAGACTTGATCCCTATTTTCACTGATAGACTTTGCCTGTTTTTCCTTCCTGACGTGATCTCTATTCTCCATGACAGAATTGATCCCTATTCTCCATGACAGACTTGATCCCTATTCTCCATGCCAGACTTGATCCCTATTTTCACTGATAGACTTTGCCTGTTTTTCCTGCCTGACGTGATCCCTATTCTCCATGCCAGACTTGATCCTTATTCTCCATGAAAGACTTGATCTCTATTCTCCGTGACAGACTTGATCCTTATTCTCCATGCCAGACTTGATCCTTATTCTCCATGACAGACTTGATCCTTATTCTCCATGCCAGACTTGATCCTTATTCTCCATGCCAGACTTGATCCTTATTCTCCATGCCTGACTTGATCCTTATTCTCCGTGACAGACTTGATCCTTATTCTCCATGACAGACTTGATCCCTATTCTCCATGCCAGACTTGATCCCTTTTCTCCGTGACAGACTTGATCCCTATTCTTACTGAGAGACTTGGTGCCTATTTTCTATACGAGACTCGATCCATGTTATTCCTATGTGACCTGATCTCAACTCTCTCTGCCAGACTTGATCCCTATTCTCTATACTTTCTCCCTGCCAAGCCTGCCCTATTGCAGCCTGTATCCGGTGCCGCCACATGGAGACGAAATGTAATATTAAACAGCTCTGGTTCGCTGATCCTGACGCAAGTAGCCAGATACGAGAACTATATCGCTAACTGTGTATCCTGCCCTAAATATATGGCAAAACGCGACTACGCAGGGTTATGCATGAGTCTAGCAACCGTACCCGCGTTAAACCATTACTATTGAATGTGTCACTACAAATGTCTGGGTGCATTTTTCTTGTGAAGGGGGACAACTGTGTTAGTGGCCAACCAATCCGTCATGTAGTACTGCGGTTGTCGATACCTAGTATTAAACCAGGATTCTATGCTGCGATAGACAAATGCTCTAGTCACTCAAATGCTCAAGTATTATGGAGACCAGAAATCATTGTTGTGGTAGGTTTCCACCTCTTTAGCATTCCCAGTATTTACCAAGAAAGCAGAGAACAGGCTGTGTATGTCCCCTTGGCATTACTGCCGAGGCTGTGAAAACAGACGGAAGAAACAGCGGTGGGAAATCATTGACATTTTATTACCTCCCCCTTGCGCCTCAATCAGTCTCACGAGAACCACCTACAGGAGGGAAAGGCCAGACGAGGGAACTTGGAGTGTTGAAACAATAGGAACTGTGAGGTCATGGATGAAACATAACCACCTCTGCAGTCGAAACTTGCTGATTGAGTCGGGATTTGTTGGCAGTACTTGATTAACCCCCTCTAAGGTAGAAAACCTTTTAGATCAAGGTAATGCATGACTAACCATTCTGAAAGGTTAAAAAAAAACATGTGAGTTTGTAGAGTAGTTTTCAAGGTTTGCAAAAAAAATTCTTCAAATAATACTGTATGTTATCCCGAATGAATTAAATGTTCTACAAATATTACTTCATATGTAATGCCGTATGAATTAAATATTCTAAAAACAGTACTTCATATGTCATGGTACATGAATTAAATATTCTAAAACAGTACTTCATATGTCATGGTACATTAATTTAATATTCTAAAAACAGTACTTCATGTGTCATGGTACGTGAATTAAATGTTCTAAAAACAGTACTTCATCCATCATGATAATATAATGAAAAAGTTAATACATTCTTCAAAGCTGGATCGAAATTACAATCACTTCTTCTTGGCATCTAACCTCACTTCTCCCTTATCACACTGGGATGCACAAGCCATAAACTAACCCGCTCACTTAGCTTTTATTACTTTGGGGATCATATGCCATAAACCAACTCTCGCTTCACCCTTATCACCGCGGGACCATATGGCATAAACCAACTCTTACTTCACCCCTATCGCCATTGACCATCAACCAATCCGTCGAAGACGACCGACCTGTGATATTTTCACGTTTCTTCCAGCTTCTGGATATTTTACTTGTATCGGCCTCAAGGTCTCTTATCTATGCGTTCTTCCTCATTTCTTTACATTGGGGCTTATCCAAGAGACACTTTAATGTGACAAATTTTGTAATTTAATGGGTGATATTGTGTACCACCCCAATAATATCAAATTTGAGACGTAAAATCGATATTTAGATATATATTTGTGTTATTCTCTGTCTCTGATGAATACTATTTGGTCGTAACTTAGAATATTTGTTTAGTTGTAGTTATTTTTTGGACCGATGCCGAAATAACATATATTGAGTCATTGTTATTAATGACACCAGGTGGCAGATGGTACTCAAACATTACACAATATTAATTGGACAACCCAAACAAAAAAAGGCATTTTGCGCGGCAGGGTTTTTGTGGATGTACGCGAGAATGTGTTCTGTGGTGCGGGTCAGCCACGTCCTATTAAAGCTAATCATTGTCATATGGGCGATCGCAACGCTTACTAGCTAAAACACAACTACAAGGATAAATTATCATTCTAGCAGACTCCATGAGCGTACTCCAGGCCATCTCAAGCTCCAAACAAGATACTTTCACACGAAATAAAGTATGGCATCGGTGCGGGCGCCCCCGCCCCCCCCCCCCCCCGCCCCCTCCCAAAAAAACAACTCCAACAGGTCCAATACTACAGTGGAGTCCAGCTCACTGTGGGATCCTTGGAAACGAGAAGGCATTTACGCTCGCCAAAGCTTGAAGTGGTGACACGCAGACTCGCCATCCACAAAGCTATAAAGAAGCAAAGACACGAATCAAACGATCCATCAAGACGAAATGGAGAGACCAGCACAAAGAATAGTACAGTAAATTAACCCATAGCATTACTGCCGTAGGGGTGTGAGGTGTTAGCGATCTCACATTTCAAAGGCTCGGCTATATGAGGGCGGTAGCCATCTCCTCTCCCTCGTCGTTTTTACTTCCTGGACTGACATAACATCGCAGACACGCCCATATCCAAAGAATAGGTCTTCGAGACACCGTCATATGCGATTGCGCACCAGACAGCCAAACGTCAGAACATATCTTGCAGGACTGTCCTACTTATAAAGACCAAAGAGAGACAGTCTGGTCCGACGGAGCATACCATGCTCGAAGATCTTAAACGTAGAGCATCTTTCGTGAACCTCACAGGGCTAGAAGCAGAGCATCGATTGAAAGAAGTATAAGAAGAAGATGAAGAAGAAATAGCTTATCCTATGTAGCTATAGGTGTTATTAATACTCACGTAAGACAGGAAATAACAGCTGAGTGGATACCAGGGATACATAGAAATGGTAAAAATTTCGTATATATGACATACGCTTCGGAATGAACAGTCCAATATAATCAGACTGGCTCTTACGTGGAATCCTCAAAGAGAGAGAGAGAGAGAGAGAGACAGAGAGAGAGAGACTGGCCCAAATATACACGGATAAGAGAATGTGATAAGGAACTAAGATGATAGTATTTCACCCGGAGAGAGACAGAAAGAGCAGTCCAGGGTCGTATATACTGTCGGATGTTGTCAATGGCCTAATCACAGAAAGGAGCGACGGGCTTTGGCTGATTTATTATTTCCCTTCCAGTATGACATAAGCGACGACAAAGGAAGGTTGTGCAAGAGGCTTACAACCTCATCATGTAAAAGCCATTGCTTAGAAACCGTACTGCAACTGTATTAAAGCAGACTACAATGAAAGCTGGTTTGTGGCAAGCCAAACAGAATGTGATACCTGTGTTTCAACGTGATACCTGTGCTTCAACGTGATACCTGTGCTTCAACGTGATACCTGTACTTCAACGTGATACATGTGCTTCAACGTGATACCTGTGCCTCAACGTGATACATGTGCTTCAACGTGATACCCGTGCTTCAACTTGATACATGTGCTTCAACGTGATACATGTGCTTCAAGGTGATACCTGTGCTTCAACGTGATACCCGTGCTTCAACGTGATACCCGTGCTTCAACGTCATACCCGTGCTTCAACGTGATACATGTGCTTCAAGGTGATTCTTTTGTTTCAACGAGATACATGTGCTTCAACGTGATACCCGTGCTTCAACGTGATACCCGTGCTTCAACGTGATACATGTGCTTCAACGTGATATATGTGCTTCAACGTGATACATGTGCTTCAACGTGATACATGTGCTTCAATGTGATATTTGTGCTTCAACGCGATACCTCTGGTTCAAGGTGATACCTATGCTTCAACGTGATACCTGTGCTTCAGCGGGATACATGTGCTTCAGCGTGATACCTGTGCTTCAGCGTGATACCTGTGCTTCAGCGTGATACCTGTGCTTCAATGTGATACCTGCGCTTCAGCGTGATACCTGTGCTTCAACGTGATACCTGTGCTTCAACGTGATACCTGCTCTTCAACGTGATACCTGTGCTTCAGCGTGATACATGTGCTTCAGCGTGATACCTGTGCTTCAACGTGATACCCGTGCTTCAACGTAATACATGTGCTTCAACGTGATACGTGTGCTTCAACGTGATACGTGTGCTTCAACGTGATACGTGTGCTTCAACGTGATACGTGTGCTTCAACATAATACCTGTGCTTCCACAAATGACTGGAATCAGTTGCCGCAGATGCAGCAGTGAATGAGCTGGTGGCAGCCAGGGACTTATAGCTGGCTGCATACATCAGGACCAGTGAACCAGAGCTCACCAAGACCGAAGTGTCGACCATGGAAACAAGATACTGCACTAGAGTAGTATGGATGAGGGAATAGAGATCGATGAGTAAATAGAGATCGATGTCCTGCTGAAGACGGATGTGTCAGACCGAAAGGTGCAAATATCGCAGTCAAGCTGTAAACTAGTGACATAACGCATTCCGTTTTCTGGACTACATCCTGCTACTTTGCAAAGCTCTGTCAGAGCTTGGTAGCGGGAGATTGAGAACGAACGCAGAAGAAGACGAAGAAGAGATCGATGAGTGAATATAGATCGATGAGTGAATAGAGATCGATGAGTGAATAGAGATCGATGAGTGAATAGAGATCGATGATTAAATAGAGATCGATTAGTAAATAGAGATTGATTAGTGAATAGAGATCGATAAGTAAATAGAGATCGATGAGTGAATTGAGATCAATTATTAAATAGAGATCCATTAGTTAATAGAGATCTATTAGTGAATAGAGATCGATGAGTGAATAGAGATAGATGAGCGAATAGAGATCGATTAGAAATAAAGATCGATTAGTGAATAGAGATCGCAGTGGAAAGGCAAACCAGGCACACAATGAAAAACGGCAGCTAAAATCGGATATGACAGGCTGAAAGGCGCAAATATCACAACCTCGATGTATACTGACAGTCATTTTTAGAACGAACGGCAAATCTGAGAAAGGCTTTCAAAAACGGCTGGACCAGGAAACTCCGGCCCACAAGATACTACACAGGCCGTTCGTTCCTCAGCGCCAAAAGTCTTCCAGCTCTTCTGTGTGCCCTGCTGTGCTTAGCAACAACCTGACCTTCCACTCGAACAAAGAAGGCACAATAAGATATTTCACTACGTAGCATCGATCCATCGGTATGTATGATGGGATAACTATCTGGAGTATTATGATTTAGCAGCTGCTAAACCTCGAGCTCTGCCCTCGTTGCACCACTCTCTGAATGTCCTGTCTAGGTTTATGATGACTATGTGATAATCTGTCATTATATCACCAGTGGGGACTCATTCTTCTACCTTAATTATCGTCTCAACAGTACGTCAGATGTGATGAACGCCGAATTAATTGCGTACACGACACTTGCATTGTATCAGCTTAGAAGCCATACACAGCTGGAGATTAGACATGCTAGCACAACAAGCAAGAACAGAACTGCCAGTTACAGCTTTGTCTAGCTAGCTAAACAGTTCT
This sequence comes from Ariolimax columbianus, assembly GCA_036924085.1. Lineage (NCBI taxonomy): Eukaryota > Metazoa > Mollusca > Gastropoda > Stylommatophora > Arionidae > Ariolimax > Ariolimax columbianus. The sequence continues at coordinate 18,374,756 of JAVGWX010000019.1, forward strand.
CATCTTTTTTACCACGGAGGAACCTTTAAATTATGTTAAGTGTCTAAGGAGACGCTAGAATCGCCATCATCATTATCGTATTTAATACATGTCAGCGTATTGTGAAGCAGGGTCACGATGCTGAGCCGTGCTACTGCTTTGTGGTCAGCGAGCCAGAGCTGTCAGGACTTTTCTACACCTCCACGTGGTGTTCCTAGATAATAGGCTGCAACAGGGCAGACTGGCTAATGTGAAGGGATCGAGAAAGGAAAGCTAACCCGGTACCTAATAACGCCCGCTGAAGTAGGATGTGTCGGACAGAAATATCACAGTCAAGCTGTAAACTATGGCATAACGCATTCTATTATCTAGACAACATCCTGCTACTTGCCTTTTGCATGGCTTGGTAGCATTATTTTGAAAAGGAATAAGAAGATTGCGGAACACAAGTCTTCGCTGTCATGTGTCATCCTTTCCAGGTCTGTCCCGTCTTTCCTAGTGGCTTTATGTTTGTCTTATCCATGAATCTGGATGTATACCGCTCGATCTATGTGCCTGTCCTGACATATGGATGTGAGTCATTGGCAATGACTACAGCCCAAGAAAGGCAATTACAAACTTCAGAAATGAGGTACCTAAGAAAGGCGGTTCAGGTGACGAAAAGGGACAAGATCCGTAACCAGACAATACGTAGCAATCTTGAAGTTCAACACCTGCAGACACGAGTGGAGCAGTCCCAACTACAGTGGTTTGGCCATGTCTGTAGAATGGAAGAAGATCGGATACCAAAGCGATCATGGGAGATCAAAAGTCAAGGACGCAGACCCCCAGGACGTCCCAAAGTACGCTGGAAAGACAACATACGACAGTCCCTAAGTGATAGAGGGCTGGATTGGAAAGAGGCCAGGAAAAAGACGGCGGATAGAGCAGTGTGGCGTTCTTTCTGGTAAACCTCTACACCTCACGGTAGAAGAGGTACGACTAAGTAAGTAAGTTATCCATGAATAAATATAGCCGCCTACAATAACAAGATGGCACAGCTGCACATTAATTTTGAAAAGGACCAGATTAGATATTAGAAAACATTTTTTTTTAGTTAGAGAGTAGTAAATGGTTGTAATGCATTGCCACAGGAAATAGTTGTGGTAGGGTAAGTTAATGTACTTAAGAATAAATTGGACACACATTTTTAGATTGTGTGAATTAGAAGACACTGGTTGTATACAGACTCGGCACTCTGTTAAACCAGTTCTACAACAGAGACTGTCTTATAATGATAGCAGCTGTATGTGTGTCATATTCGAAGGCGGTGTCTCTATAATTCAAGTTACACTGACATCTGTTCAGTTCTTTCCCGCATTTCATATTTAACGCAATACGTATACTTGTCCTGCGTACGTGCATGCGACACCTAATGTCTGCCACCTACACTAATCACAGAGCTGGTGTTGCAGTTACCTATGAACACCTTTCGAAACTACCAACATGATTTTTCAGTTATCCTATATCATTGTGTGACCTATTTACAGACTTATCCGTATTCAATCACAATTGTTTCGCGAAGTCCTTTCGCGAGACCTTTCGCGCAACACGAGAGTTCATTGGAGCCACAGGTTGAGAAACCTTGGTCTTATACAAAGTACCAGCGGGAATTCTTATTACCTGATTAGATTACTGTATGAGCGCACGTCCGCCTTACACAACACAATATGTTGGGATCATACTTGGGAGATAAACCCTTATAGCGCTGAAAATATGCGGGCTGTCAGATACTTGGGTGGTTACCAGGAGCGATAACTTATTCAACCGCAGGCGTGGATAAGAGGACATTTAACGGCATGCACCCAGCAACTTGCATCTATTATTGACGCTTGTAAAAGGTGTCTTATCTTACATCACATCACTATTATGTGCAGATCACCCTCTGGGGAACACACACGTTTTACCTGGAACATTATATTTGAGCTTTTACTTTATTCCCATTGAAAATTAACAAAGAAGTTTGTTCTTTTCCTATCTGTCTATCTATCTATCTATCTATCTGTCTGTCTGTCTGTCTGTCTGTCTGTCTGTCTGTCTGTCTGTCTGTCTGTCTGTCTGTCTGTCTGTCTGTCTGTCTGTCTGTCTGTCTGTCTGTCTGTCTGTCTGTCTGTCTGTCTGTCTGTCTGTCTGTCTGTCTGTCTGTCTGTCTGTCTGTCTGTCTGTCTGTCCGTCCGTCCGTCCGTCCGTCCGTCCGTCCGTCCGTCCGTCCGTCCGTCCGTCCGTCCGTCCGTCCGTCCGTCCGTCCATCCATCCATCCATCCATCCATCTATCTATCTATCTATCACTCAATTTAGCCATGCCACCTCCCTCACTTTCTTCCCTACCTCTTTTCATTGTCTCACTTTCTTACCCTCTCTGTTATCGAACTCTAGCTCTATCTATATTTTGCTGTCTCTTAGCCTCGTTATCTTTCGATCTATTTCTCTCTCTCACTCTCCTGCGCTTGCTCTTCCCACAGTAAGCACATAGCCACACGTGCTCGCGCGTGTCCACGTTATAAAACATTCTTGTAAACACTCGCCCAGTAATGTCATCACTATCTTATCATCTCTCCAGATTTATTCCCCTCCATCTCAGCTCGAACCGTTCTTCCTCCTGTCCTGCACATGATATACTGTCATCCTCATCTTTCTCCCTCCCTCTTTCTCCCTCCCTCTTTCTCTCTTCTTCTCTCTCCCCCCTTCCTCCCCCCCCCCCCCCAACCGTAAAAACATTCTTTCTTTCAACGTCGTCCCTAGTTGTCTCGTCACCTTAACCCGATGTTCCCTGTCCATTTGTCACTGCCAGGGCTACAGTAAACTTTCAACTTTCACTGCCAGGGCTACAGTAAACTTTCAACTTTCACTGCCAGGGCTACAGTAAACTTTCAACATTCACTGCCAGGGCTACAGTAAACTGTCACTGCCAGGGCTTCAGTAAACTTTCACTGCCAGGGCTACAGTAAACTTTCACTGTCAGGGCTACAGTAAACTTTCACTGCCAGGGCTACAGTAAACGTTCACTGCCAGGGCTACAGTAAACTTTCACTGTCAGGGCTACAGTAAACTTTCACTGCCAGGGCTACAGTAAACTTTCACTGACAGGGCTACAGTAAACCTAAAGGATGTTACACGTGACATCTTGAACTGTAACAATCTCAGCCTTGCTCTCTGAAACGAGCCCATAACCTTAGTGGCATTAACCTAAATACAGAAACGGTTTCTTATCTTAGAGGATCTGATCAGCAGAGGAGTGTTGTTTGTTAGTGTTGTTGTCTAATGCTCACAATGAGTAAGTTTTCTCTTTTGTGCGCCCTAAAAAGGACGTTAGGTAGCCTGTTGTAATATATTTCCTCACACCCGAGCATGCTGATGAAGGTGGTCTTCGGTCCTCCAGGTGGTTGTACTGTGGTTGGTTTCATCTGCGTGGCGCTCACTACTACGGGGATCACATCGATCCACATCTTGCCAGACTGGCTATCTTGAAAGCCCGTTTCCATGGAACGGTACATGAAAGCGAGATTGTGTTATTGGTCATTCTATTGTGTCTGATCCTGACGCGACGTCCTGGTCAGTATGCTGTGCCTGACGCGACGTCCTGGTCAGTATGTTCTGGCTGACTGGACCAGCGTTTTCAGTTGACCACCAGCAGAGGATTAGAATACCCGTTTCTCATGGGAGAGATACTGGATTTTACCTACCCATTAATCAGTCGACACTGCTGTAAATGCTTACCTGATAAGCAAGGGAGGGAACACCCACTTGATAAAATTCCGAAGCTTAATAGTGACGTCACTTCACTTCATCCACAACAGCAGTATCTTTTATGGGATTACCTTGACCTTTTTAACTTGTTGAAAGTAAAAAACATGCATTTCCCAGTGGAGACAGGGACAACAAACAAATCAATTCCCCCAAAATATCACATCATTTGAAATGAAGTGTTACAGAAGGATGTTGAAAATATCATGGACAGAAAAAAACAAACATACATTTTGCAATCGCTGCATATTACATAAAATTGGCTTCTAGACAACACTTGGATATTTCGGTGAAGTGATGAGATATAAACGACCTGGAGAGAGTGATAATGGAGGGCATGATTCCTAGAAGGAGGAAAAAAGGTCGACCGCGATGACGATAGTATCAGGGCATTACGGGCAGTCTGGGGGTGTCTTTGTGTAACGCCCTAAACCAAGATGCATACATAGCTGCCGTGTACCAGGACTAATAGTAATAGTTGTCAATCGCAAGCGAAGATGGCGACAGCATCATACCATTGCTGCGAAATGCGTTCTCTGATGCTGTAAAGACCAATCCTGGCACGGCACACCCTTCCACATTCAGGACACACATGTGAGGAGCCGGATGTGGAAACATCGCGCCTACTGCTTATGCGAGCAGCAAGCCTTCGTTGAGCCTCCTGATGGCTTTACTCTCTGTGATCTGAGCACCATCGGTGAAACTAGCGCGCCAGGTGGTGCGGTCTTGTGCAAGCATGTTCCAGGACTGCATTCTGGAAACAAAATGTCACATGATAATGATGATGTAGAGACATACTTCTATGGTTAATTTCACATTCTGTTTATCTGCTAGTACTGTAATACTTCCGAACGATCACAAACAATACCCACTTCGGTCAAGGTAAAAAAAACGTAACTTTATCCAATCACCTGGTGGTACTCTCCCTTCAATCTCGAGCTTCAGTTTTCTCTTGAAACACAAAGTGTTCAAGTAAAAAGATGCTCCGCAATTCTCATTATCTCAATTCTTCTTCTTCTTCTTCTTCTTCTTCTTCTTCTTCTTCATCGTACGCAGTCAAACAGCAACCTTTATTTTTTCGAAAAAAAGCAGCGGTCATCCTGAGGCTGTCGACACTGCCATAGAGCTTGTCTAATGTTGCCACTGGTGATGGCCACATCTGCTCTCTCTGATCCTCGTATGTCGGGCAGTTTTGCAGAAAATGCTCAGCGGTCATTTTCTCGGTACCACACGGGCATTCGTCAGTGCCACCTATCTTCAATTTGTGGAATAGGTGGTATCTCAGTCTATTGTGGCCAGTGAGAAGTCAGAAGAACACGACCTGCTCTCTTCTATTCAACTGGTAATAGGCATCGTTTTTAGTGTAGCCAGTATGTTCGGTTTCCCATTTGGTCATGTATCTAGCTCTCTCATTATCTCAATTCGACGTAAACAAGGTCATCGAAATGCCATTATGTGCCGATCGACACTGTGTCAGCCTTAGTGTCAAGTAAGCTAATTAATGGTAATCGGTTGGTCACGAGTGGTCGCTCATGTCTTTTGCATGGACTGAGCAAATTAACAAAAAACTACTTTTTGACTGGCTGCCAGACGTCACATGTAAGCTGGTAATAGCTGAACGTTGGTACTTTCACGACACATTACATTTTTTTTCTGGGAGTTGAAAAAAAACGTTTGATGATGTCAATTCCACACACAACTATGTTCAGTCACAAATGTTGTTATATATAGTACGGCGGAGTGATGCCTATTTCCTTCAGCATACGTGGCTCGGAATACATCTCTTGTCACTACTACTATACTACTACTACTACTACTATACTACTACTACTACTGCTACTAGTAAAACTACTACTACAATCGCTACTACTGTTACTACTAGTACTACTATTGAAAATGCTACTGCTACCACAACCACAGCTCCAACTACTATCAACATCCACTAACTTTATATGCTATAACTTGTAATATTATACTACTACTACTAATAATAATAATAATACTATAACTATAACTACTACTACTAATACTACTGCTGCTACCACCACAACGCCAAAAACCATTACTTTAATATACTGTAGCTGATAATACTATTATGACTACCATTACAGCTATTACTGCTAAAACTACTACTACTGCCACCCCCGCTACAGAAGCTGTCACCACTACACAATTCCCTACCACCACTAATGATATCACATGTGTTTATATTATTACTCATGCAAGTACAACTATTCTCTCTCACTCACTCATTGCCACTTCCATCACAATTGTGCTTCTAGTAGTTTATAACCAAATACCACTTTTTTGTGTGTGCTTACAGAAAACCCTCGAATAGTTGAACATCCTGCAGACCATTATGTTGCAAAAAACGAACCGGCGAAACTGCACTGCAAAGCGGAAGGTGATCCAACACCTGAGATCACGTGGTACAGAAATGGACAGAAAGTGACCACTAATAAAGATGACCAAAATTCACACAGGTAAACTTTTTACTCACACAAGTAGAATATGCTGTTGCCCATACAAACAGTAAATAACTCCACCCACGCATGTATATACATTCTCACCCACAGAGGTATACTATGTTGTCAATCACACAGATAGAATTATATTCTAACCCACAAAGGTAGAGTTATATTCTCACCCACACAGGTAGAATTATATTCTCACCCACACATGTAGAGCGTTTATTCTCATCCACACATGTAGAATTATATTCTCACCCACACAGGTAGAATTATATTCTCACCCACACAGGTAGAATTATATTCTCACCCAGACAGGTAGAATTATATTCTCACCCAGACAGGTAGAATTATATTCACACCCACACAGTTAGAATTATATTATCACCCACACAGTTAGAATTATATTATCACCCATACAGGTAGAATTATATTATCAATCACACCTGTATAATATATTCCTCATCCACACTTGTATAATATATTTCTCACCCACTCAAGTAGAATTATATTATCACATACACAGATAGAAACCCGTTTCATCCACACACACATATATAATATATATTGTCACCCATGCAGGTCTTGTCATGCATCAAAATTTACAACTCTACCTGCGTCTTTCCTGCTGTTTTAACGTAATGTAACATTTTTATACCGGTTTAGAAGACTCTGCAGAGTCTGTATACAACCAGTTTCATTTACATTTCCTTGCTCTAAAAACTATGCGCATCCAATATATTCTTAAATGCACCAATTGTCCCTGCCTTAAATACTTCCTGTGGCAATTCATTCAAAGTATTCACCACTATCTGACAACAAAATATTTCCTGGTATCTGATCAGGACCTTTCATTAAATTAATGTGTGGCTGTGCCCTCTTGTAGGCGACTGTATATTTTTTTTTAAAGCGTGTTCTAGTCTAATTTATCCCTTCCGTTTATTATTTTGTAAACCTGAATTAAATCACCTCGAATTCTTCTCGTAGAAGGTCGGTTTTTTTCTGAGTCTTTCCTCATAACTGTAATTCAAGCATCAAACTATCATTGGTGTCGCTCTCCTTAGTGTCCTTTCCAACTTATTTATATCCCCTCTATGATAACGACTCAACACATGAACACGTTACTCCAATCTACGTCTAACTAATCCTCATACAGTTTGACTATCACTTCCATTTGGTGTTGTTAACGTCACTCTTACTTGAGTTAGGTACTCTTTGCGATTTTCAATTTATACGAGTTACATTGACTCTCCTCGCGCTCCGAGGCGCACTTGCGAAGATAGACCACGGTCATCATGTCTGTAATGCAATACGAGGCGCCTCAATCAGCTCATCATCATCAGGATTCAACCACACAGGTAGAATTATAATTTGCCACACACAGGTAGAATATGATATCACTCTCATTTTTGCTTTGTTGAAAATCTTTCACTTGTTTGGCATGTTATATTTTTCTTTTTGTTTTTGTTTTGGTGTTTATATTAACTTGTTATACATTTGTTAGCAATGACGTTTTTTGTTTAATTTAATGTAACTTAATACGACGTGCTAACACTTTATCATTTCCAGAAAAATTGTGTTCGAAAAAAATAATGTTATTAGTTGTCTGATATGTCACAATGATTGGATTACAGCCTACAACAGCTAGTTAGAGATAGATAGATAGATAGATAGATAGATAGATAGATAGATAGATAGATAGATAGATAGATAGATAGATAGATAGATAGATAGATAGATAGATAGATAGATAGATAGATAGATAGATAGATAGATAGATAGATAGATAGATAGATAGATAGATAGATAGATAGATAGATAGATAGATAGATAGATAGATAGATAGATAGATAGATAGATAGATAGATAGATAGATAGATAGATAGATAGATAGATAGATAGATAGATAGATAGATAGATAGATAGATAGATAGATAGATAGATAGATAGATAGATAGATAGATAGATAGATAGATAGATAGATAGATAGATAGATAGATAGATAGATAGATAGATAGATAGATAGATAGATAGATAGATAGATAGATAGATAGATAGATAGATAGATAGATAGATAGATAGATAGATAGATAGATAGATAGATAGATAGATAGATAGATAGATAGATAGATAGATAGATAGATAGATAGATAGATAGATAGATAGATAGATAGATAGATAGATAGATAGATAGATAGATAGATAGATAGATAGATAGATAGATAGATAGATAGACAGACAGACAGACAGACAGACAGACAGACAGACAGACAGACAGACAGACAGACAGACAGACAGACAGACAGACAGACAGACAGACAGACAGACAGACAGACAGACAGACAGACAGACAGACAGACAGACAGACAGACAGACAGACAGACAGACAGACAGACAGACAGACAGACAGACAGACAGACAGACAGACAGACAGACAGACAGACAGACAGACAGACAGACAGACAGACAGACAGACAGACAGACAGACAGACAGACAGACAGACAGACAGACAGACAGACAGACAGACAGACAGACAGACAGACAGACAGACAGACAGACAGACAGACAGACAGACAGACAGACAGACAGACAGACAGACAGACAGACAGACAGACAGACAGACAGACAGACAGACAGACAGACAGACAGACAGACAGACAGACAGACAGACAGACAGACAGACAGACAGACAGACAGACAGACAGACAGACAGACAGACAGACAGACAGACAGACAGACAGACAGACAGACAGACAGACAGACAGACAGACAGACAGACAGACAGACAGACAGACAGACAGACAGACAGACAGACAGACAGACAGACAGACAGACAGACAGACAGACAGACAGACAGACAGACAGACAGACAGACAGACAGACAGACAGACAGACAGACAGACAGACAGACAGACAGACAGACAGACAGACAGACAGACAGACAGACAGACAGACAGACAGACAGACAGACAGACAGACAGACAGACAGACAGACAGACAGACAGACAGACAGACAGACAGACAGACAGACAGACAGATAGATAGATAGATAGATAATGCCTACAATGAGATTAACTCTTTTGTGCGCCCTGAAAAGGACGTTCAATGGCGGTTTGTTGTAGCTTTCTTCACATTCCGAGCGTGCTGATGAAGGTGGGCTGGGGTCCTCCAGACGGTTTTGCTTTGCTTGGCTTCGTCTGCGTGTCGCTCACGACTACTGTGATCACGTCGATTCCCATCTCGTTAGCCAGGCTGTTTTGAAAACAGCCTGTTTCCGGGAACGCTACACGGAAGAGAGATAATGGTTTTGGTCAGTATAGTGTACCAGGCCCTGACGCAACGTCCCTTGTCAGTATGTTGTATCTGACAGGACTGGCGTCTCAGTTCCCCATATATATATACACACACACGCACGCACACACACACACACACACAATCACAATATGTCATACTCGCTACCGACCATTATAACTTTTAAACTAATGAATGTAATTCAATAAAAATTGATGTAAACATAACGTGGTGTGGGAAAAACATAATGCTCTTATATTAAATGTTGCAAGTGGTCACCATTAGCATCAATTCGTACCTGCACACGCCTCTCCATGTAATTAAAGGTATTCACCAACGCATACTGAGTTACAGACTCAGATTACCACCGAACAGAGAAGAAGAAGATTATAACCAAATGTTTTCTTGTAGTTTCTTGAGATTCCTTGGCTTGTTGAGAAACACTTTCTCCTTCAGCATGCCTAAAAGGAAGAATTCAGGTAGTGTAAGATCAGGCGAAATTGGTGGTCAAGGTCACTCAGAAATGATACGATGTTCAAAGAAGGAAGCAATTTTAAGCATGCTGACATTTTAGGTTGAGCTTGAAGCTCCATCCTGGTGAAAATAGTCAGTACGTAGTTCCTCGTCGTCTAACTGGTTCACAGTATGTCCATGTCAAATTATATTGAATTATGTGCATTGGTTTAAAAGTTATAAGGGAAAATCAGGGACAGACATAGTAGGATACCCTATATACACACACGCGAGCACGCGTCTGAAAGTCTTTCAGCTCCACCAGAGGAGACAAATAACAGCATGGTCCTCTTTAAACCAGATGGGGTACAAAATGTTTAGTGACGAGAGAAAGCTGGCACAGACCGCCCTGTTTTTAAGATAAATAAATTGTGTTATTCTGAGGAATAAATTGTGGGGAAACGAGAGAAACCGGACACAGACGCCCCTGTTTACAAGTGAAATAGATTTTGATTGTTTTAGGGATAAATTGTATGGACGTTAGTTTCCTGTCTGCGTGTCTTATTGTTAAAAGGTAAAGGTAGTCCAGTAGCAGACAATGCCACCGAGAATGAAGTGTTGGAGACCTCATTGTCCGAGGCCACGACTTGTTTATGAGACGGGGTGATCAGTTGCTGTCCTCGGCGCCTTTCCTCTCCTAACTCAGAAATCCATTTACAGCTGGGTCGACTAGATCGTACCGGTGACGTTGAGAGCACAAGTAACGCTGACGACAATTCTATAATTCCATTCCGTGTCCTTTATTGGTGATTCTGAAATGATTCTCCGTTTCCCTTATTGGTGGCTATTAAATGATCTTCCTTGTCCCTTATTGGTGGCTATTAAATTATTAGTGTCTCTTATTAGTAATTATTAATTTGATTTTTGTTTCTCTTATTGGTGATTCTTAAATCATATTCAATGTCTTTTATTGGCGATGTGTACATCCTCTACGTGTCTTTTATTATCACACCTTCATTGTTCTCTTTATTTTGTTGTTGTTTCCCAGCGAAAACAAATGGTTCATTCTTATCTGCTGTATCATATATGAAGTATAACATTTGTATCTTTCTATCGCACTACTGTTTTAGAATGTGTCTGTCTGTCTGACTTTCTATCGACTTTTCTAGCTAATGTCTGTAACTTAGTCCGTACTACTGCACACACATTAGAATTCTGACATGTATGGAAAATGTCGGTGTAATGCCACGATTGTGTGGAGTATCTTCTACCCTCAATATGTTAGCCCGTGGTTAGTTGTCTCTTACGAGCTGGCCAATGGCAAAGATCCTATTCACGTTTCTGTCATTCAGAGTCATCATTAGAAACACTCGGGCATTAACGTCTGTCAGTAACCACATTTTGGATATCTCTCATAATGCATCTCTCGTTGCTGTTGTTGTTGCTTAGATGTTTGCCTCACTAGTTTCTACTGCTGGAGGCGCGCCAATTTCCACCCCAGACCGTAGGCGACCGTTTAGGCGATATCAGGACGCAAAAACAAGTGCTTGGATGATTGTGTGCGTCTGTATGTACCTATGCTAGGTTTGTGCGCCCTTAGAAGCTAGCCAACCAAAGTGCAATGGAAGGGCCTCACCATTAGGGCGGGTGTGAAAGTTGTGCAAGAGTGTGACTGTAGGATAGAGTCAAATGAAACAGAGTGAGGTGAGAAGAGAGAGCAGGGGAAGAGTTGGGCGAGATGTCCCGCGTGAGCTAATGTCACCTCTTCAAGTCGTAGTCATGCATCTCTCGTATACCCTCAACTTTCACAACCATTCTAATTCCAGACTACTCCTCAATGGAGGAAACCAGCTGTTCTTTTTGAGGATCATCCACACCAAGAACCTTAAACCAGACGTCGGGACCTACTACTGCAACGCAACAAACATCCACGGGAGCGCAATCAGTCGTAATGCCAGTCTGCAGATAGCTGGTGAGTATATATTGTGTACCAAAAAACAAAAGCTAGATCAACTGGCAAACACTGTAATTTCTTCTTCCTCTTCGTACGCTGTCAGACGTCAACTTGTATTTGTTCGAAGAAAGCAGCGGTCATCCTGAGGCTGTCGATACTGTCATAGAGCTTGTCTAGTGTTGTCACTGGTAATGGCCACATGTGCTTTCTCTGGTCCTCGTATGTCGGGCAATTTTGCAGCAGATGTTCAGCGGTCATTTTCCCTGTACCACAGGTGCATTCGTCAGTGCCACCTATCTTCAGTTTATTGAATAGATGGTACCTCAGTCTGTTGTGGCCTGTGCGGAGTCTGAAGACCACGACCTGCTCTCTTCTGTTCAACTGGCAATAAGCATCCTTTTTTGTGTAGCCAGTATGTTCTGTTTCCCATTTGGCCATATATCTGGCCCTAATAAACCTTTTAGACTCTTCGTAGGTCACACTAGAATCTGGTTGTGGTAGTCTTGCACCTTCTTTTGCCAGTCTGTCTGCCTCCTCGTTGCCTTGGATGTTACAGTGGGATGGAACCCACTGTACCACTACTTTGTTTGGTGCGGACTGCTGGTATAGTTGACAGAGTATTGCTCTTAAATCATTACGTTCAGTATTTTTGTTGCTTTTTAGTGCTGTAACCACGGCCATGGCATCTGTAAACAGGACTATCTGGCTTTCATTGCTTTCGCCTGTCAGCATTGCTTTTACTGCAGCCTTCAGTGCCTCTGCCTCCGCTCTGAAATTGCTTGAGAATTTTCCAGTTGCCACTGACAGTGTTATTTTTCAACCATTTGTTAAGCTCAGTAATATACACACACGCCCCCCCCCCCCCTCCCCTCCATTCTGAAACACTGTAATTAATAGTGGCGTAATTTGGCTGACAGATTGGGGAATCTGCAAAAGGCTAACTAACTAACACATACACACGAATGGACGCACACACACACACTCACGCGCACGCATAAACACACACTCGCGCGCACTAACACACACACACACTCGCGCGCACTAACACACACACACACACACACAATATAATCTACAATACAGGTTTTCTTGAGAATAGCACCACATGTTTTCCACCTGAATATCCATAATCACAAACTAATATCGATCAGTTCAGCTTGGAAACAAATAGTAAAAAAAGCAAATTGCGTTACGATCTAACGTCTTCGTCAGGGTCTAATGGCAGCTCCAATGGAAATAACAAAGGCAGTTTTTTAAAGTCATTATGAACACCTTTCTTTCTTTATTGCCAGGGTGAGAGATAAGAGTTCAATGTCACAGATATGTGGCCAGGCACAATACATACAACTATACATAGAATAACAAATCGTCTTAACAAACTTATGCACACACATTCTCTTTCTTTTTCCACACACACACAAACTCGTTCTCTCTCTCTCACGCGCACTCTTTCTGTCTCTCTGTCACACACACTCTCTGTCTTTCTCTCTATTACACACACACAAACTGACTTTCTCTCCCCCTCTCTCTCGCACTAACTTTCTCTGTCTATCTCACACGCACACTAACTTTCTCTCCCGCACACTAACTAACCCACACCCCCCCCTCTCTCTCTCTCTCTCTCTCTCTCTCTCATATACACACTGACTGTCATAAACAAAATTAAACTCAATTACTGACTCACATAACTATCTCTCTCTATCGCTCTGTCTATATATATATATATATATATATATATATATATATATATATATATATATATATCACTCTCTCTCTCTCTCTCTCTCTCTCTCTCTCTCATATACACATTTATCGTCATAAACACAAGTAAACTTACTCACATAGACTAACTCTCTCTCTCTATATATATCTATCTTTATCACTCTCTCACTCACATACACACACACACACACACACACACTGACTGTCATTAACAAAATTAAACTCTATTACTGCATCACACACACTGACGCTCTCTCTCTCTCTCTCTCTCTCTCTCTCTCTCTCTCTGTGTCTATCTCTCTCACTCTCACACACACACACGGACGTCGACGCGGGCGCTGTTCTCAGCTCGTGTCACGACCTGCATCACGATGCTCAATATTAAAATCTATATGAACTAAATAATGCCTTTTGAGAAATTATATTTACACATCGAAAAAGGTTTCCGTGATTTTTAAACCAACCATCTACTTTACCGTTTATACAATCCGAATACATTCTCGTCACCTGACCTTTGTGCGATTGAAATTCCCTTCAGCAACTTGATATAATGTGATCATCGGTATGGTTTGAGATTGAAACCTCAGACATAGGCGAACTTGTAATAATATTGTTTCCATCCTCGTTGCCGAGGATATCGCGAAAAGCATCCCATGTCGTACTATTTCCTTAACTGTGTGTGCTTGACACTGATCAACTAAATTCCAGCGCGGAAACCTTTTTGATACGACTGACATACATCAGCTGCAGAGGCCATGTGTGTTTCCTGGGCTCTAGACTGTCTGATTGCGCGTCTATACTGCACTGTCTGGACAATGCGCGTCTAAACAGCACTGTCTGGACAATGCGCGTATATACTGCACTGTCTGGACAATGCGCGTATATCCTGCACTGCCTGAATAATGCGCGTATATCCTGCACTGTCTGAACAATGCGCGTATATCCTGCACTGCCTGAATAATGCGCGTGTATCATGCACTGTCTGAACAATGCGCGTATATCCTGCACTGTCTGAACAATGCGCGTGTATCATGCACTGTCTGAACAATGCGCGTATATCCTGCACTGTCTGAACAATGCGCGTATATCCTGCACTGTCTGAACAATGCGCGTGTATTCTGCACTGTCTGAACAATGCGGGGGAATCCTGCACTGTCTGAACAATGCGCATGTATCCCGCACTGTCTGAACAATGCGCCTGTATCCTGCACTTTCTGAACAATGCGTCTGAATCCTGCACTGTCTCATCAAGGAGGGTCTCGCTGAATGCAAGACAATACGTAGCAATCTTGAAGTTCAACCCCTGCAGACACGAGTGGAGCAGTCCCAACTTTAAAAAACTTTAAGCGAGGGCTCGACTTCATCGCCTCGGGTTTTCCCCATTGAGCTCGGTCTCTCTCGGTACATGTACTCCCTCTGTCGAGAGCATCGCACAAAGCACGAACTCCGTAGCTCCAGCCATGAACCCAGGGATTTCCGTAAAAAAATTGACATCATGGACCCGTCTGACCACGAGGCAAACGGCTTGACCACTTCACCACAGAGACCCCAACTACAGTGGTTTGGCCATGTCTGTAGCATGGAAGAAGATCGGATATCAAAGCGGTCATGGGAGATAAAAAAGTCAAGGACGCAGACCCCCAGGACGTCCAAAAATACGCTGGGAAGACAACATACGACAGTCTCTAAGTGATAGAGGGATGGATTGGAAAAAGGCCAGGAAAAAGACGGCGGATAGAGCAGTGTGGCGTTCTATCTGGCAAACCTCTACACCTCACGGTAGAAGAGGCTCGACTAAGTAAGTAAGTATGATTTTGTGCCAGGTTTTCTCAGATGGTACACTAACAATTTGACAACCCTTTAAAGGACTTTAACTTAACTTCTTTATACTGGTTTAGAAGACTCGGCAGTATGTATACAACCATTTTTTTACATTCACTTGATCTAAAAATACAAATGCGTATCAAATATATCATTGAATGCGATAAAGTTTGGAGATGGTTTTCCAGGGTAGCAGCAAACGACTGTTGGATCGACACGTTCTGTAGCTTAGTAACATCTAGCCTTGTATTGGTCTTTTCCCCCTGAGAACATCTGAATAACTTAGTAATTTTTAGCTTAGACACAATGAGTCGATGTTCTGTCCAGCACTCGGCACCACACATAGACTTAGTCATCAGGGCATCTTGCCTGTCTTTCTTTATAACAAGTACCTAGCCGATTTGGTGCCGTGCCAGTTATTTGAGTGCGGATGCATCCAAGAGGTTCTGCTTCAAGTCGGAAGTCGAAAAATCGTGTTCTGCACAGGTCTGGAGCAGTCCATTGCTAGTGCAGCTACCCACCCCATATTTTCCGATAGTACCATTCCAGGATATGCTATCTGCATCTACTCTTGCGTTAAAGTCCCAAAAAATTTTGAGTTTGTCAGATTTTGGAACTGTGTTTTGACTGTGTGCAGGTCTTGTAGAACTTGTATGTGACATCGTCATGGTCGGTGCGTAGGCGCTGATGATTGTGGCATATTTCTCCCAATGGAGCAGGGGAATCCTGACTGACATGAGTCTGTCATTTATACACTTTGGGGACTCTGTTAATTTGTTAACAAGTTCTGTTTTAATTGCAACACCAACCCCTGTCTCTCTACAGAAATCCAACTTCCTCGGGTTCACTACTCCTCCTCCGTGCAGATGTGGAAAATACTAATTACAGATCCGGAAAAAATGATCACACGCTGGGCAGATCACTTTGGTGATATTTTGAACCAGCCGTCATCTGTTAGCAGCGAAGCCATTGACCACCTGCCTCAGTATCCTCTACACGAGGCTCTGGATGATATACCGACTGTAGAGGAGACCCAAAAAGCGGTTAGTCCTCTCCAGTTGTAAACCACCTAGCTCCGATGGAACTCCTGAAGAGGCCTATAAAAGGGTGGTACAGCACTAATTGTAAAATTCCACTTACTCTTCAAACAGATGGGGGCACAGTGAAACCATCCCGCAAGATCTGAAAGATGCCTCAATAATACAAATGTATAAACAGAAAAGTTAACCGCCAATCATGCAATAACCGTCGCGGGATTTCTTTATTGTCCATCGCATGGAAAATATTCGCCAGAATCCTTCTCAATCGCCTCACAGCTCATCTTGATGAAGGTCTTCTACCTGAAAGTCAGTCTAGATTCCGGAAAGAGCGTGGAACAGCGGATATGGTGTTTGCTGCCAGACAGCTACAAGAGAAATGCCAGGAACAGCACTGCGACCTGCAGGTAGCCTTCATCGACCTGCAGGTAGCCTTCATCGACCTGTACGTAGCCTTCATCGACCTGTACGTAGGCGTTTGATAAGATCAACAGAGAAGGCCTGTGGATAATGATGACACAGTAACGCTGCCCAATGAAATTTGGCAACGCCAACTGCATGATGGGATTCAGGCTAGAGTTTTTAAAAATGGGGTTATATCGAAGTCCTTTCCAGTAACAAACGACGTTATACAGGGGTGTGTGCTTGCACCAACCTTGTTAAGCATGCTGTTCTATGCAATGCTGACTGATGCTTTCAGAGATGGGGACATAGGAATCGACATAAGATATCGTATTGATGGTCAGCTGTTCAACCTAAGGCGGCTTCAAGCAAACACTAAGGTCGGCCGACACACACCATCATAGATTTCTATTTGCTGATGATTGTGCATTGAACGCTGCCACATAGTCTGATCTGCAGAAAAGCGTGGACAATTTCTCATTAGCGTGTTTCGACTTTGGACGTACCATCAACACAGAGAAAACTGAAATAATATACCAACCAGAAAAACGTATACTGAGCCAATGATCAAGATCAATGGTGAAAAACTGAAAGTTATAAATAGATTCACATACCTCGGTAGTTCACTGTCTCAGAATCTAGTCATGGATGATGAGATGAAAATCAGAATCGTCAAAGCCAGCGTCACATTTGGCAGACTACTCAAACGTCTGGCGTCGAAATAGCATCAGCCTCCAGAAGAAGCTGAAGGTGTACAGAGCAGTGGTGGTCCCCATATTGCTATATGCAAGTGAAACATGGACTATATACAGGTGTCACGCCAAGAAGCTGAATCATTTTCACACATTTTGTTTCGGGAGGGCGATGAATGTCAAATTGCAAGACATGATCCCAGACACTGCTGTTCTTGACAGAGTTTGTATCCACAGCATTGGAACTATCATGATACAATCACAGATTTGCTGGGCGGGTAATTTAGTTTGCATGCCAGACTATCGGTCGTCAAAATAATCTTCTTGAGCGAGATGCAGAAGAGCAAACGCTCCAAATGAGGCTTAAAAAGCGCTTTAAAGACACTAAAAACGTCTTTAAAAGCCTTCAGCATAAACCTCGAAACATTGGAAGATACTGCAAAAGACCGTACAACCTGGAGCAGTGTCATGCGAGTCTTCTAAGAAGACTGCAACCGAACAACGGAGAAAGGCCAGAAAAGCCCGTGAAATATCACCGTCTGCTCTCACTGCCTGCGAGTATGCAGATCCCAAAATGGGACTCGTCAGCCATCTCCGCACCCATACACAACCCGTAATTATAGAATACTGGACTGGAAGGACTGACTGAATGAAAAAAAGGAAAAGTCCTCATCACTCGTGATGGACGAACAACAACAACATCATTGAATGCCTTAATTTACCCTTCCTCCACTATTTCCTGCGGCAATGCATTCCAAGCACTCACCACTCTCTGACTACAAAAAAAGTACTTGTATCTCCTTCAGAGTGTCCTTGAAACACGTTTTTGGACGTTCACGTAATCGTTTTCCCTCACTCAGCTCGATATACATACACCTCTTTTGTGAGCCTTTCGCTTGACATTCCAGCAAGGTTCCAACCCACCTCAGTTGGGCTTTCTGCAAAAGTGCATGAATGTCAGACATAAAGGGGTCTCGCCTTTCCCTGGAAGTCCCAGCCCATGAGATGTTTCTGCAGGCTGTATAAGCGCGTTATGGCAAGAAGCTGTGATCATAATGACGTCCTTGCGGCCTACCTAGCAACACCTAACTAAAACAGATCGGCACCACCCAACAAAATTGCATGGCCGCCTGGGACGCGGCCATCAGATATGGACATGCTCATTCGATGCGACGGGCCCTGGTCGGCTAAGCGTATTGATTGATTTGCCCGGCATACTGGCTCTGTGTAGGACTTCGTTATTTGTGATATGGTCCTGGCAGCGACTATGTGCCTCAGAAAAGTAACGTGAAAGTGATTTAATCTCCTAGCGTCTCCAACATACACAGCCCAGCTGTCATACGTTGTATATGGTCTGTTGCCAGTTTTTCTGTTCGGATTCTTATCTGTGTCCATATCTGCAGTCACTTTCTTTTGACTCACCTGCGGTACCTGTTGTTTTATTCATCTGTTTGTCTGGACAATTTTGTGTTTGTTTTATTGTTTTTGTTTTTGTGTTCGCTTTATTTCCCAATTCCCCAAGGTGATGTGCGTTGGACTGCGGTTGTTTTGCGCCTGTCGTCCCAGTGCATAGTTTTTTCGGCATGCCTTATACGTAAGTGTCTGCTTCCTCCTACATTTTCTAAGGGTTTGCTTCCTCGGGGTAACCGCCGGGGCTGTAATTGGAGTGCGAACTCAGCCAGCGCCATCGGGTTGTGAGTCACTTAACCACTAGTCCATCCCGACCCCATTGTCAAAAAAAAAAAAAAGAAAGAAGAAAGTAAGTGAAACCCTCAAAGAAGGTCAATAAGTACAAAGTAAACAAGGTATTCTGTAAGCAAGAACAATCGAAAATAATCGGATACAGTTTCACGATCCAAAAATAGCAAAGCGGCGAGCGTTCTAGTGACCTTTTTGCTAAACAATGCCTTCTACCTGTCAACTCCTACGCAAGGTGGCGCTAACATGTTGAGCGAACACAGTTGTTAGTTTCAGTTGTAATCCATTTTGCAAAGTAACAACACGTCATTGTCCCCGTGAGTAATATTATGCTTTTATTGCACACACACGACACATATATGAATCACAAGGTGTGGATGTATGTGTGTGTGCTCGTGCGCGCGCGACATGGCCTGCCGGAAACGACGTTGGAACAGCAGCTTCTCTGGTGAACGGGGTCATCAAGATCAAGAAGATCCAAGATATCTATATATAACTGTTTCAGAGATCACTATTGCAGAATCTACATTCTTACATTCTGTCATAGCGACCAAAAAGTACTTCTCTACAACCTAGTAGAAGTAGCCCTTTTCAGCCATGACTGACTATAGGATGATGTGATCTTAGAATTAGTTTTTTTCTGCATTTCTATTTTCCACAAGCTTTGGCATCTTTCTATGGACAACAAAATGTTTGCGTGCCCCCTCCCCCCTTTGTCTCTCTCTCTCTCTCTCTCTCTCTCTCTCTCTCTCTCTCTCTCTCTCTCTCTCTCTCTCTCTCTCTCTCTCTAATTAGCTGATTTAGGGGAATAACATTTAGTCGATATAGCCTGAATTCAGTTTCTTCGCAGAAGTTGTCAGAATAGCGATGGAACGAACCACCACTACATTGCCTTAGGCCCACCAGCTCTTGATTTTTTAGCAGGGCTTACTCCCGAAGCCTTTCGTGTGAACCGGCATCCCACACGGCAGTAGTGGGGACAGGAATTGTAGTGCGAGATTCACGGCAAAGTAATGTTATAACAGACTACGTGTGTGTTTCCGGTCAGCTTAATAACCATACAAATGAATATGTCTTTAACATAGTCTTTTTAGTGTACAATAACTAAGCATGCCATTGTGACATATTGAAAACGCCATTGTGACATATTGAGCACGCCATTGTGACATTGAGCACGCCATTGTGACATTGAGCACGCCATTGTGACATATTTGGAATATGGTGTTAGTCTGTTAGTCATACTTTTTTTTGACCAACATCACACTAAGGGTGATGTGGTCAACATCACATCGGCCGTCGTTATTTATCTAGATTATTATGGTCCACTATTGTGAGGCTGGGTCTACCTATGGCTTTAGATAGGCCGGCTGACTCATCGGAAAAATGCCTTTGAAACGTCACATTCCACCGCCGACTAAATAACGGAACTCATATTGTGCCAAGATTTATAATCAATCCATGCTCCACGCAGAAAAAAAATAAATTCACGGTAGAAAACACAACAAATCACTGTTGAGAGTGATCCTTTCACAGAATCTTGCCCTGAAACCAACTGCATATCCATGTTTGTTTCCCGAACACGCTATTATAGTTGCTCTGATAGCTGACAGGTTATTTGGTCAGCCGTGGAATGTGACGTTTCAAGTTGATATTTCAGTGAATCAGAAGGCATGTATCTACAGTAAGCTGTAGTCTACCCCAGATGTCGTTTTGCGATCGACAAAAATTGCACAGCAACTGGGTACCTAACCCCATTAGATCGGAAACTAGTGCACTAACTACTATACCACCTCCGCCCCAACCAAGTGATAATAACTCACTTTAATAAAGTAATTAATTTTGTTGCAAGTAACCAATCAACCCTGGCGGGGAATACGAGAGGGAATATTTAACGTCGCTGTGAGGTCTGCAGGATTAGATTTGTGTGTTAGTTATTTTTGTTTGGAAGATATGCGAGAGGACAAACGCAGGGACCGCCCTGCTACTATCTCGAAATGGTTTAATCAACACACACACACAGAAATGTCACAATAGAAGGTGAGTACACTAACTGGGACTCACCTGGTACATTGTTTATCAAGACCAGGTCATAGGTAAGTAATTTCAGTGCTGGGAAAATAGTAACAGCCAGCCGTGTTAAGGGAACACCCATGTAGTTGCTTCACGAAAACCTTACCTTTTTCTTTCTGTCATAGTTTGATCAATTCTGCAGATGAGTCAGAGTTGAATTACCTAGTTCAGGTTTTTATACTAGTCGGCAGTAGACCAGTCCTCAAATGTAGACAGTTATTTGTTGAAAGACAACTAATGTATGTTTATTTCGAATGTTTTGTTTGAGTGTTCTGTAATTGTAACTACTCTACGCGCCTCGCTAACGATGCAGAAACAATATTTAACAAACGAGACAAAAACTCATAGGGTGAGCTGGTAAAATATTCATGACTTTTTTTTTATTACTGTTTCCGTGAGAGCTTTTATTGGGACAGACCGACAATATGGCTACTACCACATCGAGTGTGTGTTGCAATAGACAACTGACAGCGTGATCTGATCCCTACTACTGCCACCCCTGCCAATAGCATGTTCCAAGAAGCAACAAACCGTACGATATGATCCTCGCTACTGCCACGCCAATACCATGTTGGAAGAGGC
The DNA here is from genome assembly GCA_036924085.1 of Ariolimax columbianus. Classification (NCBI taxonomy): domain Eukaryota; kingdom Metazoa; phylum Mollusca; class Gastropoda; order Stylommatophora; family Arionidae; genus Ariolimax; species Ariolimax columbianus. The sequence goes on from JAVGWX010000019.1 coordinate 18,396,709, forward strand.
AACAAACAGCGCGATCTGGCTACCGCCGCGTTTGCCAATAGCATGTTCCAAAATGCAAGAAACAGCTCCATCTTACCCTATCTACTGCCACGCCAATAGCATGTTCCAAAATGCAAGAAACAGCTCCATCTTACCCCCTCTACTGCCACGCCAATAGCATGTTCCAAAATGCAAGAAACAGCTCCATCTTACCCCCTATACTGCCACGCCAATAGCATGTTCCAAAATGCAAGAAACAGCTCCATCTTACCCCCTATACTGCCACGCCAATAGCATGTTCCAAAATGCAAGAAACAGCTCCACCTTACCCCATCGACTTCTACGCCAATTTCATTCTCTAAAATGCAAGAAACAGCTCCATCTTACCCCCTATACTGCCACGCCAATAGCATGTTCCAAAATGCAAGAAACAGCTCCATCTTACCCCCTATACTGCCACGCCAATAGCATGTTCCAAAATGCAAGAAACAGCTCCACCTTACCCCATCGACTGCTACGCCAATTTCATTCTCTAAAATGCAAGAAACAGCTCCATCTTACCCCCTATACTACCACGCCAATAGCATGTTCCAAAATGCAAGAAACAGCTCCATCTTACCCCCTATACTGCCACGCCAATATCATGTTGCAAAAGGAATAACCAGCGTGATCTAATCCCTGCGAAGTAGCGTGTACTCTAGAGTATGGATATACACATCTTGTCATTCAGATGTGCCGAAAGCCAGCTGAGTTCAGAGTAACCATTTGGGCTTAAAAACAAAAGAACTAGAAAACAATCCCATTAGTTCATAGCACGTTTTATGGAGAAAAATATATCTGGTCTGAAATTGAAATAAAAACTGAAGTGAACACTGCATGGTAACTCCATATGCAAGTGGCATTTATTCCCCAGCACTATAAATCCCTCCGGACATCATTTACCTGTTTGTCTGCACAGTCGGTTGCTAGTATATACAAAGACATCTAAATTCCCACAGGAGTAGAAGAGTGACTAAGTGAAATTATATGTTCATATCCCTGTTCTATATATTAATCCACTAGACTTTGATTTATTAGCTAATATGTTTCTTAATGTTTTGTCTCCGATGAAGACCTTCAGGTCGTAAAGTAGGTTTCGTTTCTGTTATCGCCCTAGCAAGGTATCTGATCATATTTATTTATGTTTGACTAACGCTTTATTTCAATCCACAGTTAGGCGGCAGCCTCGTCGCATTTTTAATGGTATAGCGTCTTAAATTTGACGATTGGTTGAGCCTTCTTTCTGTAAAGATAGACCAGGACATTAATATCAGACTGTTGCTTCCTCTAAGGCAATCGTTGTCTGCAAATTTTTCTTCTAGTTAAATATAATTACTCGTTTTTCTCGTAATCTAAGAGGTCGCAGAGAACCATACGTTCAACGGAAAAACTGTTTTTCCATCTCTAAAGCCACTTTTGCATTCACTATTTTTAGTCAATTTGACACACATCTATAATAAGTAAAATTATTATATTCTCTAACAACGACATTATATCAACCAGAAATGAAGAAAAGGTGTTTATTGATAAATGTAATACCGTGGCTAATAAATAAAGTGTGCACAGATGGTTCTGGCTGGTAAAGCTGGTGTTTAATAATCCCTTCGTCTCGAAGCACGTGGAATTAATTATCAAAGGCTTCATGTTCATAGCGCACACGTTTATTTTTTTCACTCGCTCTCTTGGCTTTCCTTAACGTATATACGAGGAAACAATTTTCGAGAGTGAGTTCTTTTCTTTGTCTTTCGCTCTCAAGCAGCTACATCTATTTCCCTCATTAACTTTTCGTGCCGTTAGATTCAAGCTCTCTTCTGGGCTTAAGAGGGTCATACTGTCAATTTGCTCAGTTGATGCAGCCGACAGACAGTGATTTAGTCGTCAAATCATCTTCATCGCACTCGGGATAAGTCCATACACGTTCAGATACCGTTCTCAGTACGTCTGCCAGCAGGTGATGACTGCCCGTTCCGGTCCTGTGCTGGTTAACCAGACGTCTTTGTATCCCCGTGTGGTGTTCCTTCCCCACCGCACTTAGTTTCACACCTAAATCAACCAGTGGCGTCAGGGACGTAGATCCACGATCAACTTCCGAATCTTCCTTCCAGCCAATTTCCCTAAAGGCGTTTAGCGTATCAGCTCGGTCCATTGATCTCCCGCTCTCCACTACAGCTATGCTCGCCAAACTATCAGCTCTCTCGTTCCCTTCGACACCTGCGTGTCCCGGACGAGTCTGAAGGTGACTCTCTGCAAACTTCACCGCCCTACCGACTCGAACCACTGGCGCCTCGCGCAACATGTTTCCACATTCCTGAGCATCCTCATTTAGACTTACATAATATTTTATACTGTGCGTCCCTTCCCAGTTGTAACTGAATAAAACTACAATATCCACAGTGGAATGGACGCCCAGTTACTCATTATGACTGCACCTAAATACTTTCTTCTTCGTTCGTTATCACTATCCTACTACCAGGCCCTGGAAAGGACTTTGCAAATAGCAGAATGTTGTCTAGAGAACGAAATACGTAGTGTAGTTTACAGTTTGACTGCGATATTTGCTTTTTCGGTCCGATAAATCAGACTTTAGCAGACATTTTTGAGTACTGGATTTAGCCTTACCTCTTAGATCCCTTCTGATTAGTTATTCTGCTCTGTTGCAGCCTGTTATCCAGGATCGCCGCGTGGAAGTGTAGAATAGTGAAGGCCAGAGTTTCCCAACCGCCGTTCGCAGAAATTTCCTGCGGTCTGCGAAAAAGTTATTACGACTGAACTCCTTAACTGCAGAGTTCACCTTGAGGTGAACTAAGTTCTATTAAATTATTGGTCGTATATTCGACTACTGATTTGGTATAATAAGACTTTGTTATCCCTGCCAGTAATCAAAACTAAACAGAGAAACCGAACGGATGTCAATACAACGCCACGTATCTCAGAAACAAAGCTGCAGCCAGGGTTATCAATTATTAGCAAAGAAGCTGTAATATATTTCTCACGGGATCAAGATGCTGAGTAGCGCATGAGCTGCAGCAGGCAAGGGACTCAGAGCTGACTGCTAGCGTCGTGGTCAGCGAACCAGCACTGTCAAGACCATTCTACACCTTTACGCGGTGATCCTGGATAACAGGCTGCAACAGAGCAGACTGGATAAGGGAAAGGGATAAAATAGGAAAGGCAGCCCGGTGCTAAAATATTCCTGTTGAAGTCGGATGGGTCGGACCGAAAGGTGCAAATATCGCAGTCAAACTGTAAACTACGACACAACACATTCCGTTCTTCGGACTACATCATGCTACTTACAAAACCCGTCTCATGGCTTGGTAGTGGGAGATTGAGAACGAACGAAGAATAAGAATTCACACTAACTATATTTGAATGAAATATCTAAATCAGCATACATCGGCACAATGACTTAAAATGATCGGAACTGGAAGATATGGTACCTGGCCGATGGAAATGGGACATTACAGGGGCTTTGGAATTGACAGGGACAGAGGCGGAGAGCTGGCTAAGGATTACGTGTCTTACAGATTGGCTGTCATGAGAGCGACTTTCTGCAAAGGAATACTAGATGATGATGATTGTTTTCTTAAAAGCTCTAATATTAGCATTTTTATTTGCTACTCGGCTTTTGATTATTTTAAATAACCATTCGATTTTCATTTAGTAATATTCTATTTAGAAACGAATACATACAATACTTTGTAAATAGTGTGTTTTTTGTTTGTTTTAAGCCTGTCTGAGCGGTCCGCAAAAATGTGTTCCTATTTTGACTGCTAGCGTCAGGACCAGCGAAACAGAGCTGCCAAGACCCTTCTACACCTCCACGTGGTGATCCTGGATAACAGGCTACAGCAGGGCAGACTGGCTAAGGAGATGGGATCGAAGAGGGAATGCTAACCCGGTACTCAAGAAATGATTGCTGAAGTCGGATGTGTTGGACCGAAAGGTGCAAATATCACAGTCAAGCTGTAAACTACGACAACGCATTCCATTCTCTGTACTACATTCTGCTACTTAAGCCCTTTTAGGGTTTGGTAGCGGGAGATTGAGAACGAACAAAGCCAAACCAAGCCAAACGGTTGGGAAACACTGCTCTCGGCAGCTCTGGTTCGCCGACCCAGACGCTAGCAGTCAGCTATTGGTCCACTGACCGCTGCAGCTCATTCTCTGCTCTCTTTTCACGGCGCTGATTCATGAATTCAAACATGCAAGCTTTGTTTGTGAGCGGTACCGCTAACCACTTTGCTAAGCCTCCGCTCCCGAATCCTCACTCTATCATCCCTGAAATGACTTACTTGTAGTTCAGAGGTGGAAATATTTTTTGCCGATGTCTGCCCCCCTCTGTCGTTCCCTCTTACACACCTTTCTCTTCTTTCCTCTTCTCCCCCAAGGTAAACAAAAATAGGTCCACTGTCACAAAATGCGACTAAAGAATGGTGTACTTGCTGCTGAAAACCTCATCATGATAAAAACAAAATCATTGCCATTAAATCAGCCACAGCAAAAACTCAAATACAGGTTTCATGTAAATTGACCAGATACACGTAGCATCCAAGTTTCACGTTGGACCAAAACTGTGAATGATTGCAAATGTTTGGAAACATGCATCGTTAAAGCATCCTTACAGTTTCCGGATCGGATGAGTTTTCCCGTATGATAGTGCTGGCTTATGTTTCACCTTGAAACAAGTGGAATCATGATCTCTATGATTGTGATAGTTATCATAATCTATTATGCTATCTCTCTCTCTCTCTCTCTCTCTCTCTCTATATATATATATATATATATATATATATATATATATATATATATATATATATATATATGTGTGTGTGTGTGTGTGTGTGTGTGTGTGTGTGTGTGTGTGTGTGTGTGTGTGTGTGTGCGCGCGCGCCTGCGTCCGTCCGTCCGTCCGTCCGTCTGTCTGTCTGTCTGTGTGTCTTCTTCTGCTTCCACAATTCTTCGTTTTCTTGTACACCTGGTAGGAAGAACATCAAAGCTGAGACGCACACTTCAACTTCTTGAAGCTTTCAGAACTTTCATTTCACCCTGAAAATGTAAAACACATTCGGGCACTGCAACCAACACTCCTTGACACCTACACCTTCAACATCTTCACCTTGGTGGAGCCTCTTAGCTTCTCCCTGAATAACGCTTTCACACACCCCTGCCGCAGGCAACACGCACTTCAAATTTCGTTTCGCATTATTTACCTGGATCGAATTTCAAATTATCGGCACCATATATCCGCCATGTTTGTTTGTTTGAAGGGAAAACGGAAGACCGAATATCAAACCAGTGCATCTTGTGTTTCGTGGACTTTTCTGTTTATATTTTTCGAGGGGTTATCAAGTGCTCAAGAGTTGGTTTGTATAGCTGGGCTCTGTTGTACTTCCTTTTTCAATGTTGCTACTAATCATGGATGTCGTGGGTGGCGGTTTTTTCCTATTGTTGTTGCTTGTAGACGGGGGTAATAATGTTGTCCATCTGAGCTACCTCCAATGTTCCTGTTTGTATGTTAGTGCTTCGGTTGTGGCTGGGGTCATTATTGATGTGTTAGGGGTATATCACTGTGATTTAAAAGGTAGGCTCTCGGGGATGAATGTTATCAGAGTTGAATGATGTTGGCAAGAAATCTGTCGTGGATGACGTTTGTCGGGGAAGAACTCTGTCGTTGATGACGTTTGTCGGGGATGAAATCTGTCGTGGATAACGTTTATCGGGGATGAATTCTGTCGTGGATGACGTTTGTCGGTGATGAAATATGACGTTTATCGGGGATGAAATCTGCCGTGGATGACGTTTGTCCGTGATGAAATATGACGTTTGTCGGGGATGAAATCTGTCGTGGATGACGTTTGTCGGGGATGAAATCTGTCGTGGATGACGTTTATCGGGGATGAAATCTGTTCTGGATGACGTTTGTCGGTGATGAAATATGTCGTGGATGACGTTTGTCGGGGATGAAATCTGTCGGACAGGGAGGCTGTCATGGACGAAGTCTGTTCTGGATTAAGGCCGAGAATGAAGTGGCTCACTCTTTATTGTACTAAGCTTCATCTTTTTACGAGGTGGATAAGCAGGTATTCATTTACATCTGGGTCGTTAGCAGCGTATATCGTGTTCGTTAGTATGGCATTAGTTATTTCTGATATGCTGCCAATGTGCTGCCATATCACGATAAGTTAACAGTTCCACAACAGACACATTGCACTATGGGATGGAATATAAACAACATAAGTACCACTGCTAGGTCACAGCTTAAGATGGTCATTTCCTTGTCTCCGTGAATTGTTCTTTAACAGTAAACCATGTACCCATTTACAGCTGGGTCGAATAGAGCTTTTCAAAAGCCCATGTCTGTTTTGAATGTTTTTATTACCTATGGTGAAAGTATGCGTTTTCAACAAAAATAGAATCGTTTTGGTGATATCATGACGCATAATGCGTGTATATGTCTGTCTGTGCTCACCGACATCTCGAATTCTAAATGTCTTTATCGGAAACAGGAAGTCGAATATTTCCAGTTGTTCGATTGTTGACTCGGGCAGCTATTCAAGGAAAGTTCTTTTAGTGCCTCCCATGAAAACTGGGGAATTTGACAAATCTGGTAAATACTTTCTTGATTCGCGATGTTCTCTTTCTGGCCAATGCTTCCTTAATATATGTCAGCTAAAGCATAACTCTCTTCTTTGGTTTTTAGTTTTTAGTCGACCTGTACTTCTACGGTGGCGGATGCCCCTGTGCAGGTCCTAGCTCTCGTATGGTGTGATGTAGCCGGGAGAAGGATTTCCTGCTTAGCGGGCTACGCTCGATTAGCAGATTACACTGCTGCGTTGGGACAAGTACCTCAGAGAGGGGTTAACCCATGTGCGAATCCATCTTAATAGACTCAAACATTAGAGGAAAATGAACCCGCAGCCTGTTAGGCGCCATCTATGCTGCTCTAAACAAACCACCTGAACATCGTCGGTGTAATGCTCTTCTGACGGCAAAGTATGCAATTTTGTCTTTGAACCTTTTAATAACCAGGATTCTTCAACCTACATTGTCATGCGCACCTCACCATACGTTAGAATGGCATTCTCTCTTTACAAGATCACTTTACTGAAAAGGTGCATTTAAAAGAATGTGCGTATAATATTGAAAATATCGTATCTGTACAGTATTAGCAGACATTTATTTACTTGGATTATTTTTATTATGTTTTGCAAATTTAATAGAAAATGTTGATGGATTTTGGAACTTTAATAAAAGTGGTTTATTAATATTTATGTAAAAAGAATGTTAGCTGCCATTGTAAACGATTATACATGATCCGACAGTTTGGTCTGAATGATGTACCTCACGCTGTATTTAGGTTAAATTGAGAAAGAAACTGCGCTGGTCATCAACCTCACTTTATGGCCCCGAGTTATCTTGGACCAGTGGCAAGAAGTAAGTCAAGACAACTGCATGTAACTCAGTATGCAGGCATTCGGATTACACCTCCCTTGAGACCAAGGGTCACTTAAAACTTGCTAGATTGGATCGCATCGAGAGACGAGTGTCTTACCTCTCGACCACTATACAGGCTAAACTAAAGCATGCTTCCTCCCCATCCTTGAGGATTGAAAATGTCTCTCTCTCCTCACTCTCTTACGAAGAGGATTTGACTGATAAAAAAACTCTTCTGTCTTTCTTCTCTCTCTCTCTCTCTCTCTCTCACACACACACAATCTCTCCTTTCTCACCCCCCCCCCCTCCCCCACAAACACACACTACAAAAAAGTGGTTGAGGATATAATATTTATCATACAAAGATAAAACCTTACAGATTGACTATAAATTAACCATAAACAGATTTCGAGAAAATAAAACCGTTCTTGAACGCAGAGCGGAACGAAACATTGACATTAAGATGGTTGTTGCTAGGAGGTTTGGAACGGCACGATGATATACACGAAGACCTAGGTCTATGTTCTTCTTTGCGCCTCTGAATATAATAAGAACCACTGTCACCTGCTTCCAGAGAAGCTTTGTTTAGAGTGAAGAGTAACTTCTAACAATAACTTTTACTAGAACAAGTCGTGGCCATCTCATCGTTTTAAACTGTACCCCATTACCATTCGCTCTGTCGTTCCGTCACGAATGTCTGTAACCTTATTCTTTAATGGCTAATACAAAAGTATCTAGTTTTCTCTTCTCTTCAACTCCGTCGTTTCATAAATTATCGTTTAAAGAGTTTAATTATTAGATCATCTATGTCCCAGATATCTCAGCGTTGTTTTTAATTTGTACTACCTCACTCAACTTATCGATAATGTGCATTTCTGAATTTTTATTATCATCTTTGTTGACGCCTCCCGGCCTCTTGCCGTTTATGTCCCGCCATTCATTATCTCACGCTTTTCTACTCTCTGAAATATTCTAGCCGTCGCAGGTGGTTTCACTTTTTTCACGACAGTAAATTATTGTTATCACCGTCCTGTGATTGTACACAAATTGAGTCATATCACGACAAGAGTGTAATAAAATGCTTCATTTTATCAGACAGCCGGTTTAGCGCACACTTTGTGCAAAAGATAAGCGTCGTAAATTATGTGTAAATGTTCCTTTTACAAATCTAAAACGCGCTTGACGCTCAGCAGTGTAAAACAAGCGTTCATTGATCTGTTTTCTAATTGCTTCTCTGTCGTTGAAGGAACATGCTCGCCACAGTCTTATTGTGATGCATTTAGGGAACTGCTATCCACGCTACGCACACGGTCTTGCTCAAAATGTTTACACTGTAGGTTGTTTCTCAACAAATAAAGCAAACAGTGAAAGTAATAAAACAGATTGACAATTTGCCAAGGAAACAGTCCAAACTGTGACTTATCTCAGTGCTCGACGCGGCAACTTGATCTCCACGCGCGGAACTAGATTCTGCTTTAACCGGAAACGCTGATTTTAAATCCTAACTTTCAGGATCTCTCGAGTCAGTACTCCGTTTTTTCACGTACATCGCGAGCTAACAAAACGACGTAGGCCATTAACGTGTTCAGACATTGTTAGCAGACCTAGGTACAATGTTTGTTTAAATAGATGACTGCACACTTCTGTGATTGTTATATATATATATATATATATTCTGTTATTGCTTATTTGAATTTCCACGCGTTTTTTTCTCCTTATTCTTCTTTCTTTCTCTCCTGGGCAGGGGAAGAAGAGCGGCCTAGCGCGGTCAAATCAGTAATGTCCGATGAAATGTGAACGTATAATTAAGTATACTAAATTCCGGATCAAGATGCTGATCAAGGCGCTGGAGCGGTCAGCTACCCAAAGCTGACTGCCTGCGTCAGAACCGGTGGATCAGATCTGCTAAGAGCCTTCTCCCAAATCCACTCGCTGGCAACAGGGCAGACTGGCTACGAAGAAAGGATGGAATATGGAAGGCTAATGCGGTAACCAAAAATGCCAGATGTGTCGTCGGACCGAAAGGGGCAAATATTGCAGTCACTCTGTAAACTACGCACAACGCATTCCGTTCTCAGGACGTCCTGAGAAAAGTCCTTTTCAGGACGAAAGAAGTGTACACAATTCGTGCTGCTATATAATACAGTGTACAGGATCGTGCAGTACACAGTTTCCTCTGCCTTTCCCATGTGAAATATCTACTATCCCTGAACCATAATTTAGGTTATTGCTTATTAAGTTTAAAAGTTATCCCATCTAGAGCAGAAGACTTAAGTTCATGGTTGAATTAGAGTTATAGAATCCTCCATACATGATGTAAGTAAAGTAGCTCATAGCATTAGTGCTGTAGGGGTGTTAGCTGTTAGCGATCTCACATTTCAAAAGCTCGGCAATGTGAGGGCGGTAGCTATTTTCTCTCCCTCGCCGCTTTTACTTCCCGCACTGAACCGGTACCCATTAACGGTTGGGTCGACCCGGGCGCCGTTACTGTCTGAAAATAAATTTCGCCTCAACTGGGGAATGAATCCAAGACCACTGAGATGCAAAGCCAGCTCGCTAACCACTGCACTACGCGGCTCCCTTACTTGATGATACACGAGTACATGACCTATTATAATGGGGTTTCGAAGAAGAAAACGAGCTTTCCTACAAGTTCAGAAAGCTACGCCAATATCGAGTGTCTGTTTGCCATTACCACTGGTCAATGTTTCGACCAACCAGAAACGTAACTACATTATAAACAAGGCTGGTTATTCTTCGAACACTTTCATACCAATATGAAATCCGGTAGCATTTTCTTTTGAAAATAAGATTAGGCTGTGTAACACGAATGTAGGTCAGTTCTGTTACATGTCATGTGACTAAGAGTATCGCATCCAGACTGCAGACCATCACTAAGAAGTGTCTACTTCCTATACTTCATGTCAGATGGTTACAGGTAACGGCAAACACGGATATGTTGGAAAGAGCACGAACACAATCAATACGTCAGGGCATTGGGGGAAGAAAGTCACGATGGGTAGTATGCTCAGAAAGAACACGGACATTCTAACCATACGTGGCCTGAATTGGAACCAACGGGGAAATCAATATGTGGGAGGTCAAGAAATATCTTGCAAATTACCGTGGAAGAGAAGCCAGTTCAATCGGAGTCTCGTGGCAGAACTCAAGAGAAGAATGGATGAACAAATGGAGGGTATATGTTGCGGCCATATGTTGCAAGGGCAGTGAGATGGAATGAATGATTCGACCTGCATATGTCCGTAAGGTATGATTGAAAAGGATATCGGCAATCGTTGTTGTCGAAGGCCAACAATGAGTAATATTATTCTTTTGTGTACCCTGAAAAGGGCGTTAAATGGTGGGTTTCAGTAGCTTCCCTCATATCCCGAGTGTGCTGATGAAAGTGAGCCGGGGCCGTTAGTCGGTTCTGAAAAGCTTGGCTTCATCTGATTGTCGGGAAATTACGTCCATCCCTCACTTCGTTAGGCTGTCATGAAAACAGTCAGTTTCCAGGGAGACCTGCGTAGAAGTGGGGGAAAATGTAGGTGTGTGTGTATGTGTTTCGGCCAGTATATATTAGCGGACCCTGACTAACATGTATTTCCTTTCTTTCAACTAACTAACATGTACGATCCTCTGTTTTGCCAGACCAGACATTAGTCTCATCTCCCCATCGGCAATAATAAAGAATCAATCAACTTACCACGTCTTTCTGCCATGCGACAGCTTTCCAGCGTTCCCTCACACACACACGCACACTCACACACGCACATACACACACACACGTGCGCGCGCGCCCTCGCCACAATATCATCAACCACCCACACATGCCTTTCCTGCCGTTTTAAGGTTTGCCTTGATTTTTCTTTTTAGGTGTTTAGGTCTCTCTACTTTTTTTAATTTAAATTTTACCCCGCTGATTCCAGAACAATGACAGTCTTGAAATGAATTCAGCTGATTTTCGTAATGTGTGTCCTATCCGCCGCCAAAGCTTAATCGCACTAAACTATAATTACACCACTTTTTCGATGACCAGATTAAGGATTGAAATGGTTCAGCAATAAAGATAGATTTCCACTGCAGTTGCCGCGCAATGTGCAGACTACGATTTTATTAATTTGTTTCCTAGATCAGAAAAACTAACAAGTTATGCCTTACCGAGTTTCGCAACCTGTGACTCCCCAGGCTGCTTAGTAAAAAGGAGAAGAAAACAACAAGCACAATTCCTAAACGTTCAAATAAAGTAAACAGTCACGCTATTATAAAAGCTAGTTTGTATATATCTGCGTCTGTCCAAAGATCAGTTATGCGCCCCTCTAAGATGTGCGCCATTTATCGACTGCCTAGTTGATTAAATTATAGCACCGAGCCTGACTATCAAGACTTTCAATTTTAAAATAATGAAAATCACAACACTTGTGTTTGTATTGACGTATGTTTAAAAACTTGAAGTTGTGTTTTATTGTTTCATTTTCTTTAATCACTTTTGCCAAATGGTAGAAAAGTGAATTTGTAAATGATTTTAAATGTTAATTCTCACACTTCGACTCTTTTTATCTCATCGCATTCTACCAGTACCAGTTCCTGCGTACAATTGGTCTTGTCGTCATAGTAGCAACCACTTCACCAGTAACCAAGAATTATGTTGAAAGTTGTTCTGGACTCATTCTCCACCGGTTCACTAACACGTTTGGCCAGATTCACGGCTCGTTTCCACCCTTTAAGTTGTCTTTCACGGTACGTTTGCCTTCCCCGCAGCTTAATCTAATTCATCCGGTTTCCGCATCCTTAGAGTTATTCACCTCTTGGCCACCGTTTGATGGCAACCGTCCATTATTCAGGAACCAATTGAAAAGGCATCACATTACGACTCAAGCGTGGTGATCGTACATCGTTGTATCTACTCCTGGAACCCCTTGGCTTTTTCTTTCAAACATGGTCTGTCCCGTAGACACTCGTCCGGACACGCCCAGAGACCAGTCACGCTAATTTGACGTCTTTAGTCAAAGGTGTCGTTTCGATTTCCCAGAGTTCCCAGTGAAATCCGAGTAGTGAATTCTGCCATTCTGGTACATGGGTCGGCGGGAAGAATTCTATCTCACCAGTCAATTGAGTTCTTTTATTTCCCGGCCGTTTTCGATTATTCTTGTCTGATTTACTTGCGTCTCATAGCTTCGCTTATTTATTCAATCCATCGCCTGTTTTCTCTTCCAGACGCATTCTTTCTTATAGTTTTCGTTTCTTTGTTTCTTAACTCGTCGATCTGAAGAACCACTCGCTCCCCAACACATTAAAAACTTGTGGAAATGCAGCTTTTTACATTATTCAAAAGATCTAATGCAGTTTTTGTCAGAGACGAATGTTCAAAGATCTTTGGTGCTTTTAAAGTAACTCGATTATAACGGGCATGAAGAGCTCGTCAGTAGCTTGAGTGAGCTTTATTGCTGTTTGACTTCCATCGTCTGAAGAGCAGTTTCCTGTTATGTTATGAATGCAATGCCATGTATTTATCCTTGTTCCTTATTTCAAATCAAGATTATTAGATTTGGTTTTTGTGATAAGTTGCGAAGCAAAATATATGTGCAAATGTGTCTGTTCAATGTGTTTTGAGTATAAATGGCAGATATCATCCGATTGCTAGCGTGACTGGCAGGGGAACCGTACTGATCTAGACCACTTCATGTCCACACCTGGGAACATCATTTTTTGCAGTAGCCTGACCAACGAGGTGGAGATCAACACTGTGATCCCCCTCGTGATGATACAACTGCGAGTTTAACATTTATGTAGTAACAGAAAGACTCTGGTTCCCAATGAGTGCACCTCAGGATATACAACTCCACCTCAGGATATACAACTCCACCTCAGGATATACAACTCCACCTCAGGATATACAACTCCACCCCAGGATATACAACTCCACCTCAGGATATACAACTCCACCTCAGGATATACAACTCCACCCCAGGATATACAACTCCACCTCAGGATATACAACTCCACCCCAGGATATACAACTCCACCCCCGGATATACAACTCCACCTCAGGATATACAACTCCACCTCAGGATATACAACTCCACCTCAGGATATACAACTCCACCCCAGGATATACAACTCCACCTCAGGATATACAACTCCACCTCAGGATATACAATTCCACCTCATGATATACAACTCGTACGACTTTGTTCCCATTACTGGGGGTTTTCGATGGACTTTAAAGGCTGCAGATACAGGCCGCTTCGTCACTGCAGGTGTCCCGTCATGTGCTGACTATGTTTGTTTATTTCACTTCAAATCGAAAAACAACAGTTGCTCACCGGACATTATATCCCCTGCCTTCGTTGTCAGTATCCATGCATCTAATCGATTGCTCGGGAAATAAGAAGAGCCAGAATAAAGTCGCCAAGATAGTATAAAGCGGCCCGAGTCGCTTCTACAACATAAATAAAAAGGAAGAAAAAAGATAATTCGAGTGGTACCCGGATTAAAAGAATGGGATCACTGTCACCTTCCAAGATCTCATAAATGGCTGACATCCTTACCATATCAAAAAATATAGCTACTATAATCAGTCGCTTTATGAGCTCGAATACATGATTTCTGTAAAGTGTCCACCTCCCGTTACAATCTATTGCTTCCCATTGGAACGAAAATGTGATTGATTGAAAATGTTTGTGACCAGGCTTCCTTTAAAAGATTCCAGCTGCATTTGTGGCCTGTGCTTCATATTTGAGGGAAAAGGTAAATGATTGATACGAAAATAACAAGAATATAAACAAAATTAACGAAGAATCAAAAATTGTAAGAAGGTTATGTGCGACAATGTGTGTAGATAGAGCAAAAGATAGAATTTGACATTTCAATACTAAAATTGGTAAATGCACTGTTACAGCATCCATATACAGATTATGTAATATACTTAGAATATGTATGTATGTATGGGATCAAGATGCTGAGCAGCGCATGAGCTGCAGTGGTCAGCGACCCATAGCTGACTGCTAGCGTCAGGGCCAGCGAACCATAGCTGCCAAGACCCTTCTACACCTCCACGCGGTGATCCTGGATAACAGGCTGCAGCAGGGCAGACTGGTCAAGGAGAAGGGATCGAAGAGGGAATGCTAACCCGGTACTAAAAAAATGCTTGCTGAAGTCGGATGTGTTGGACCGAGAAAGGTGCAAATATCGCAGCCAAGCTGTAAACTACGACACAACGCATTCCGTTTTCTGGACTACATTCTGCTACTTACCCTTTCAGGGTTTAGTAGTGGGAGATTGACAACGAACGAAGAAGATGTATGTATGTATGTATGTATGTATGTATGTATGTATGTATGTATGTATGTATGTATGTCTGTCTGTCTGTCTGTCTGTCTGTCTGTCTGTCTGTCTGTCTGTCTGTCTGTCTGTCTGTCTGTCTGTCTGTCTGTCTGTCTGTCTGTCTGTCTGTCTGTCTGTCTGTCTGTCTGTCTGTCTGTCTGTCTGTCTGTCTGTCTGTCTGTCTGTCTGTCTGTCTGTCTGTCTGTCTGTCTGTCTGTCTGTCTGTCTGTCTGTCTGTCTGTCTGTCTGTCTGTGCGTGCGTCTTCGTCTGTGTCTGTCTGTCTGTCTGTCTGTCTCTGTCTGTCTCTGTATGTCTGTCTGTGTGATGTTATGGTTATGTTATGTATTACCAGCAACGATCGACTAGTTATTCCGTTAGCATCGCCATTGATGACAATTGTTTGGCTTGTATCTTTGGTTCGCGTACATCATCACAACACTGTCTCCCGTGGGTTTCATGAAAACCGGATCAATCATAGTGCAGCTGTCACTAAGTAGGTGAATTTGTCACTTTTACTCTGTGACAACACGTTGTGAATATATGGAACATTTTTTTGGCGCTCTCAGTTTCATGCGCCATTTGTTATGAACATTTAGTCTTGGTCATCCTTCATTCCCATCCTGTTAGATGTCACACCTCTGCTGCCTTGCGGGATACTTGTTTACGTAAAAGGCTTCGGGAGTAAACCCTAAACTCACGAGCTTCCTCTGGCCTCCAGTGACTCTTCTTGCAACCCGCTGCATACTAAGACAGGTGGACGTGATCCTCCTAGCTGTAGAGTAATACTAGTCTTCTCAATAGGCTCTCTAGAATTTAAAGTGTGGATCGCCACCTGGCTGATATGGTTGCTGTAACAGCCTTTTGCGAGATGCACAGCGTTAACTAAACGTGAGGTCTTGGTCAGTATGTTCCAAGTGACACTGACGTTATACTTCGCACCTCGTGCTAATAATACAGTATTAGATTAGATACGTTGTGGAGGTGTGACCTCCTCTACACACACACACACACACACACACACACACACCCCCCCCCCCACTACATTAAAACGCAGTTTTATATCATTTTTTATTATACTCTAAAAATTAAATGTGTGCAAATTCTACTTTTTCTTTTGTCTTACCGCTCTTGACATGAGGCGTCGCAGAGACGTGATGCATAGTTTTCTTGTTATTGTCAAGTAGGAGGATTGTTCTGTCCTTGGGTGTAACTTTCTGAGTGTGTCAGAGACACCCTCGATCCATTGAGGTCGACTCCTTGCAGGTGAATCGATGACTTGCCTATGATATGCTATCGCTGCAGGCTGGTCACATTCTGACTATTTAACCAAACCACTTGATTGTTTGAGCGTCTATGTAGGCACTAACTGGGTTTGTCCCGACTGTCTGCCTCGGCGTTGCGAATCGGATTCGGTCACGGATTGTCGTTCCAGCTGCACTTCTTATACATCACATCTCACAGCTCTGGATCTTATTCTTACATGTTTCTAGTAAGGACCAAGATTGACATTAGTAACATAATGTATGAATAAACAGTTAAGATATCAACCTCATTTTAGCTGAAAGAAATACTCTATGGTTGTTCAAAATTGTTCGCTTTCTGAATTGTATGTGCAACCTCTCTGTCCACTCAGTGAATATACTACCTATGTATTGAACTCCCTTACTTGTTTAATACTTTTGTCCCTGCTATTGAAACATTTCTTAACGAAGGGAAAGCAACACATATTCTACCCACTGCCACAATAGTAATAAAAGAAAGCCATACACAATTTTTAAAATGTACATCCCATGTATTACTGTGGTCTGAAAATGTAACAATTATTAGTACGCCGTAACCTACCAGGCAAGTAAGGCGTGACAAATGAGGGGTGAGCATGATGCCGGATACGCCATTTTGCAGAAAATAAAGTCGTGATAAAACTGGAAGGACC
Organism: Ariolimax columbianus; assembly: GCA_036924085.1. Taxonomy (NCBI): domain Eukaryota; kingdom Metazoa; phylum Mollusca; class Gastropoda; order Stylommatophora; family Arionidae; genus Ariolimax; species Ariolimax columbianus. The sequence goes on from JAVGWX010000019.1 coordinate 18,413,424, forward strand.
ATGTTGGGGCACAGTATATAAACTCAACCCATCAATTCAACCCCACAAAAAGTGTCTGCATCATCAAATGTTGGCACATTCTTATACACGCGCAGTCGCTCACCAGAAGTGTCAAACACGGGTTCCCTACTCACCCAAGGAAACACCAACGTATATAAACACATTTAACCCTCGCGTGCTACGCTCGCGTTGTGAACTCGAAGCTCGTCCAACGCCCAGGTGTCACCACCACGTTGTAAAGGGACGTTTACGTGTTTGTCATATTTGGCTATTAGAGACAAAAACATAACATCAGATACGGATCGGATAACAAACACAGTGACCTATACGTCAACGTGTTGCATAAACATAGTTTAGGGAAACACCTTTGCCATGACCTACAGAGCTGAACTTTGTTGGCAACATTCCTCTCGTTGCTAGACAAGAATTAGCAGACGGGAGTTAGAACCAGATGATTAAATACAATGGCAGACGCTGAGGAGTCGTGTAAATGGTATCCGAATAGTCTGGGACCAATGATAACAGTTGTTTATGATAAACAATATATATATTTTTTTACAACTTATTATTGCCATTAACATTGGACTAAAGGTCAGAATTAGCGGTTGGTATTTGTACCTCAATTCATCCAAAAACAGAGGAAAGGCAGACTGACGTCTGATCACGCAAAATATACTGATCAGATATATGTCAGGTTCAGACAAAACATACTGGACAAGACCCTCACCTTGGCTTTCTCGTAGCCCTTCCTAGAAACGGGCTGTTTTCATGGCAGCCTGGCTAACAAGGTGATGGGTCGACGTGGTCTTCGTAGTAATGAGCGACACGCGGATGAAGCCAAGCATAGCAGAACCGACTGGAGAACCGTAGTCCAGCTTCACCAGCGCGCTCGGGATGTGAGAAAAGCTAAAACGCGCTACTTAACGTCATTTTTAGGGCCCGTAAAAGAGTAATCCTACACATTGTGGGCATTCAACAACAACCACCCCAAACAGAGTCCCCTGGGAACCATGCTCATGTCGGCTGACATAACATCAAGACCCTCTAATATAACAAAAATAATTCGATCTGTATTTTGTTCTTTGTCGTTCAGTTTGACTTTTTAACGTGGTGTGTGTTGTAATGTGTTTTCTGTGCGCCTTTCAGCCCACTGCATCCATATTCAGCACGCATTTTAAATGGAGTTATGTCCCATATTTACATGAAATTTGCTGGATTTTAATAAATGGAGTTTTTGTGGTGTCAGCCGATCCATTAAGCACATTACTACCCCTAAGACACGGCTCTACACCCTCCTCTTCCCCCCCCCCCCCCATTTGAAAGGGCGTACCTCACCAATACATTATGAGTCACATAACCGAAACAGCAGCGGCTTACATATCATGTTACATCGAGTTTAACAACAGCGCCTGTTTTTGACCCAATCATGGCTGGGTCCCATCTGTTGATATCCCGTTTAGTTTCTCCCGCACAAGGTCATCAGAACCAGGTTCAGTTAAATTTGAAATATTCTCGCCGGTAGGATACAATCAGTGTGAGGGCCGGATGTGACTCGTGGGACATACACTGCGCATGCCTGGAATAGGTTTCCCTTTTTACCCATAGCTACATTCCTATATTTGAACGACATTGCATGTTACTTAACATGGGCATTGCTCACAGCATGCTGGGATATGCATCTGCACAGACCACCATCGGCAGGGAAATGCTGTTAATAACTGTTTAAGATAACTGAACTATACAGTAAATATAACACAGGTATGGAAAACGTTATTACAACAGGCAACATTCAGGGTAGGAGTGACAGAGAAAGACATAAAATAGTGGACGGTTTGAAAACGTTGCATGGGAAAAGCATTAACTACAGAACGGATTTCCAACATCTAAGAGTTATTGATATCCATGATCGCCTACTCCAGCCGGCATGGCACACGATAATGATGATGGATGATCTCTCCCTCTCTCACACTGTGTATTCCTTTGTCTCCATGTTTTCTCATTCTCTGAGTTTATGTCAGTCGTCCTCTCAATCTGTTCCTTTTTCTGTCTTTCCCATTCCGTGTGCCTGTGTTTTACCCATCCCTCACGGTATGTGCTTCTGTGTCCTGTCTCCTCTCTGTATCGATTTGTTTATATGTCTCATTCACGCCCTGTTTGGTCCTCTCTCAGTGTTTCCCTTGTTCCATAAATATCTGTCACACTCCTATCCCCGTTCCTCTCTCCCTATTTATTACTCTCTATTTTCCTCTTGTTCACCATCTTTCTATCTCTCACAAACCTGCCTCCATTCCTCTCTCCCTATTTATTACTTTCTATATTTCTCTTGTTCACCATCTCTCTATCTCTCACAAACCTGCCTCCATTCCTCTCTCCCTATTTATTACTCTTTCTTTCTTTGTAGTTATTGCTGCCATTCTCTGCCACTCACTGTCTTTCCTCCTCATTAACTCCAATGGCATACTAATTATCACGCCTCTACTTGTATCACACAATATCTTAAAACTACTCCATGCTCCGATACCAAATACCCGACACCCAGACGGAATAGTGTAAACAAATGTATTCAGTCCAAGTCCTGACCAACTGCCACACCCCTATCTTCCAGTTTTCTATTCATATCAGTTATCGCACGTTTCCTGTGTGATACATCTCCAGTTGTTGTCCCTAGCGACCACCCAGAGTTATTGCCCGACAATCTGTTTAGACATCATTTATCGCCCTGAAATTTATTTATAGCAGCCGGATGTTCCAGAGACATCACGTTTTGAACACATGTATTCACGTTCTCATTGTACCTTTTCTCTTCATGAAAAAGGTCGGACAGTAGTTACTGCAGCCAGGCATGAAGTGTTGTTGCTAATGCCACTCGCACTTTCGTTAGGTACTAATGAGGACTGTTTTTGGCGGCAGGTTACACTGGACTTCTTACCTTCTTCTATAGTATTGTCTAAAAATATGCAAGGACACTGTCAGCGGGGCATAAAAAGGGAGCGAATAATTATGAAAATGGTACGTGGCAGGCATAATGTAAAATGAAACCAAGGAAAGAGACATTTGCTGATTACTATATCCTGGAGGAACGCGTAGCCAATCGGACGTTCACAGATATAGACAGGTCAACATTTGATTAATCCGTATGTGTTTGTTGAAGATATGTAATCCACAGGCAACGGGAAATGATTTGATTGATTGATTGATTAGATAAAAAGAAATTAGAAGTCAGAAGATCAAGAACACGAGTGGCGAAAGTTAGAGCGGCATTATTTCGATTTATATTTTCATAGAGACCGCATTTATAATGACATCAATGACTGTAAGGGGAGATCACAAATGAAGGCTGTAGGTACTTGTTGCTAGCTTTTGCAGATGTCATGACCCTGATTACAAAATCCGAGACATATCTCAAGACCAATTTTGGAGTTCGCAGTTTTGGCAGGGAGAGATGTAGTAGAGAAGGATGACCATAATATAAAACATGGCAGTCTCGAGAGAAGAGAAGAGGCATCATATTACCCAGGGAAAACATCTCCTGCATCAGATCAATTCTCGTAGTTGACATACCTTAGAGCTATAATGAACCGTAAAGAAAGTATTAAAAAGGTGTAGGTGACCTGAAGAGCAGCAAAGGGTGCACGTCAACGCAATAGACAATTCTTCAACAAAAGAAAATATGGATGACTAGATACAACTACCTGTGTACCTATCTTGACCTGCGTTCGCAACTCATGGGAAATGAACGTGACCCAAGAGAACTATCACTAAACATAAGACATAACGTACTTAATAAATGTACTTTAGAATCGTCAAACTGTATAAAGCTTTAGTTAGACCTAGATTGGAGTACTGTGTACAGGTGTGGAGTCCTTATCATAGAGGGGACATAAACATGCTAGAAAGAATACAAAAAAAGAGCGACAAAGATGATAGTGGGATTCCAGAATTACAGTTATGAGGAACGACTCAGAAAAACCGGCCTACAGTGTCTCGAAGAGAGAAGAATTCGTGGTGACTTAATACAGGTTTATAAGATGATCAGAGGAATCGATAAATTAGACTATAACAAGTTTTTTAAAAATACAGCCACCTACAATAACACGAGGGCATAGCTACAAGCTGACTAAAGAGAGGTCCAGGTTAGATATTAGGAAATATTTTTTTAGTCAGAGAGTGGTGTCTGCTTGGAATGCATTGCCAGGGGAGGTAGTGGAGGCAGGGACAGTTAATGCATTTAAGAATAAACTGGATGCGCATAGCTTTTAGAGCAAGGTGATGTAAATGTAACTGGTTGTATGCAGACTCTGCAGGGTCTTCTAAACCAGTATAAAGACGTTAAGTTAAGTTAAGTTAAGAAATGTAATGAAGCCTTCGAAATGTAGATCTATACAAGATTGGCTAGCATACCTTGGAAAGATAAGAAAATAAATTTGGAGGTATTGAAACAGTCTGGGATGAAAAGAGAATTAATGACCGAAATCAGGGTTAGACAGTTACATCATTTTGGTCATATAACAATACATACCTCCTTGTTGAAGATCATAAAGGAGGGTAGGGTGGAAAGCATTCGTTCAATAGACACCAAACGTTTTACGTGGGTGAACAACATCAGCAGATGGACTGGAAAAAACGCCTCTCAGATTGCACCATTATGGCAAGAGATAGAGTACACTTCGATTCAGAGATGGCACTGAAGAGATGTAGTTAGAAGTAACAAAAGGTGACATAGTCCACAACCACACAATATATCAAGATCTGAACGCAAGCCTTTCACGCTCGAGTTAATAAATCTTATCTACAGGTGGTTTGTACACATCTACAAAGATCTTCAGACTCAAGGTCCACCTCCACAGAATGAGTCTTAAAGACACCGTCATGTGCGATTGTAAATCACCCATCTCATGCAGGACTGTGCCACGTATACAGACCAAAGAGGGGCAGAGGAGCGACCATCCCTGAAAAGCTGTGGGGTTGTCGGCGAAAACCTGAAACTCAGTCTCTTTCGTAAACCTCAACGGGCTCGAAGCATAGCATCAGCTGATTGAAGAGGAAGAAGAAGGGTACGTCTGCATCAGGAATGGTGTGAAGCTAAAACATCGATCAGTGGAACGAAAGAGTCAGGGATCCAGATAGCTAGGACAATCCAAAGTCCACTGGGATAACAACATGGGGAGCCTCTAATAAGCTGATGACACGATTGAAACTTTACCAGAATGAAGAAAGCGGATAGAACAGTCCGGTGTTCTGTACAGCAATCCTCTACACCTTAGGGTAAAACAGCAACAAAACCAGTAAAAGTCTATTCTTGTTTTTTCTTTGTCCTACTGTTGTTGCCTTGCGGCGTCGAGAGGAGGTGTGGGTAGACTTCTTATTTGCACTAGGCGGGAGTCTTGTTCAGCTGACATGTTGAACTTTTTGAGTGTTTCTTTGATCCCCTCTTTCCATCGTCGCCGGAGTCGACCTCTCGCTCTTGACCATGAAATCTCTGTGTAGTATATGACCTCACTGCAAGTTAATCGTACTGCAGCCTTGTTAAGTGTCCAAAACACTGGTTTTTTTTTAATGTGCTGTAATATACTAATTTACCAATGCAGTACCCACCATTTTGCTCGACGTGCTGTTACGAATTTTGTCGCGAATTGAGAAGCCTTTTGTCTGACTTAGTATTAAAATTATTGTTGTCTGGTGTACATTGTTTTCCAACAACAGCAACAACTGATAAACACGTGCATATACTATTGCATGACATTGGGCCGAAGGGCGAGAGCCCGGTTGCTGCTGGATTCGTAACAATATATGTTTTCCAAATTTTCTGGTTTATATCTTTTCCAAGTACTTTAAATATAGTCAGGTGTATATGTTTTCCAAGTACTTTAAACATGGTTGTCTGGTGTATATGTTTTCCAAGTACTTTAAACATGGTTGTCTGGTGTATATGTTTTCCAAGTACTTTAAACATGGTTGTCTGGCGTATATGTTTTGCAAGTACTAAAAAAATGCTTATCTGTTATCGTTCTCGTTGTATTGTTTACTAATCACGGTCTTTGTGTTCTCTCGTTCCAGTATTACGGGATGATTTCCGAGAGAGCCCACAGTCAGTCACATCGGCAGCTGGAGAAGTGGCAATCTTCCACTGCAAACCGCCCAGGGGAGAGCCCGAACCCAAGGTCTTGTGGCACAAAGACGGGTCTCCTGTCAATCCCGACAGCCGAG